>CM076579.1:205624825-205797840 GCA_034641835.2 Pinus albicaulis | reverse complement strand
TCATTTTCTTTGATTTAAATGCAGCAGCATTATCTGTTATAATCTTTTCCGGACAGCCAAATCTTGAGAGTATGTTTGTTTCTAAAAACCCTATGATCACAGAATCATTTGACTGTCTACAAGGGATGGCTTCAATCCATTTAGTGAAATAGTCTGTAGCAGTTAAAATCCATCTATGTTGCCCTGAAGAAGGGGGATGAATTTCTCCAATAAAATCTAACCCCCATTGTTGAAAATGTCTTTCTGTGGAAATTGGTTTTAAAGGCAGAGGTAACAACTTTCTTTTACCCTCAAATATTTGACATTTATGACAAGTTGTTACAAATTTCTTAACATCAGAAAATAATGTTGGCCAGTAAAAGCCAGCCCTTAAGATCTTGTCTGCAGTAGATTTTCAGTAGAGATGTCCTCCACAATCCCCTGCATGAAATTCATTAAGCACTTTATCAGCTTCATCTTTTAAGAGACAATTCAACAAAATTCCTTCATGATTTTTCCAAAATAAAGTGCTATCTAAAATACAATATTTCAAAGATGTCATTTTTAAAAATCTTCTTTTGGTTCTGGACAACCCTGGAGGAGCCTGCAGGTTTAATAAAACATGAATTATGTCAGTGTACCAGGGTGAATCTAAGAAAGCTTGACTGATCTGAGGAGTCGCCATCTCCTGCTCGTTATCCAGTTCATTGAGGTCTAAGGCTTGGCAATTGGTTTCTGTCATAAGTTGTGCTAAACCTTGGCCCTTTATAAGTTTTGTTGGCTTGATCTCAATATCATATTCCAAAATGGTATCTATCCACTTACCTCGTTTACCTTCTATGCCATCTTGAGTCAAAATATCTTTAACCACTGCATTAGGTACATATGCTACCACATGAGAATATAAAATGTAAACTCTGAAATCTTTGATTGCTTTTACCAATGCAAAAGCCTGTTTTTCCATAATATTGTATTTTAGAGATGCATCCCTCAGTGCTTTACTAAAAAATGCTATTGGCTTTTCACACCCTTGTTCATCTTTTTGAAGTAAAACAGCTGCAACAGTATGTTCAGAAGCAAATGAAAAAATAATAAAGTCTCTATCAAATTTAGGACTGGTCAGAACTGGTGTGCTTGTTAAAGCCATTTTAATTTCCTCGAATGATTGTTTGGCTTCTACAGTCCAGTCAATGCTTGAATCTTTCCTCAACATGTTAGTTAGTAATCTAAGTAACTCTGCTAAACTAGAAATAAATCTTCTCAAGAAATTAATTTTTCCTATGAATGCTTGCAATTCTTTTATGTTTCTGGGGTGGGGTATTTGCAAAATTGCTTGAATTCTTTCCGGGTCAATCCTAATGCCATCTTTAGAGATAATGTGTCCTAAAAGCTTTCCTTCTTCCAAACCAAACAATGAATTTTTAGGATTCAAAGAAATTCCATATTTTCTGCACTTTATAAATACTTGCCTAAGGTGATCTAAATGTTCTTGATCTGTTTTAGAGAAAACAGTTAAATCATCTAGGTAAATAACCAAAAAATCATGTATCTCTTTAGCAAAAGCAATGTCCATTGCTCTTTGAAATGTAGCTCCTGCATTCTTGAGCCCAAATGGCATTTTGACATATTTAAACGTACCCCATGGTGTAGTGAATGCTGTTTTATCCTGATCATCGGGATGAACCAAAATCTGGTTGTACCCTGAAAATCCATCCAGTAGTGATATTCTCGAAGATCCTACCACCCTTTGCAGAATGTGGTCCATTTTCGGCAGAGGATAGTTGTCTTTTAAAGAAACTTTATTCAAATTTCTTAAGTCGACACACAGTCTAATTTCTCCTGTCTTTTTCCTTGTTGGTACCAGGTTTGAAACCCATTCTGAAAATCTGATAGGAGCTATAATCCCTGCTTCAAACATCCTTTTGATTTCCTTTTCAATAGAGGGTAATAAAACAGGATTTATTCTCCTAAGCTTTTGTTTAAAAGGTTTCTGGTCAGGTTTCAAAGGTATAGTATGTTGAATGATGGATGTATCATAACATTTGAGGTCTTCATAACTCCAGGGAAAGACATCCTGGAATTCTTTTAACAATTCAACATATTTAACCTTCTGATCTTTTGGAAGAGACTTGGACAACTTGACCATTTTGGGATTTTCTGGGGTTCCCAAGTTGCATTCTTCCATATCAGTCTTTACAGGTTCCATTTTAGGTCTAAATGGAATATCATTCGAGTCAAACAGATCTTCCAAAGGAGTTAATCCTTTGGGCAAATGGTTATCTTTTAAATTGATGATTTCTGTCTCATCTTCTATGATTTCATCAGATTCCATTTGTTTCAAATTTTGCATGTCTTCTTCAGTGAATGTGGTTGGATGCAGCATGTGAATTGCATTTTCTCTTGAAATTTCTATTTTTTGTTCTTTTTCTTGATCAGATTCATCAATAGTTACATCCTCATCTATATTACAGTTAGAAAACTCACTTTGAAGTGTCAAAAAGTTGTTGATTTGATTGTTATTCACAAATACATGCCAGTTCAAAAGATTGTCTGGTATGGCAGGCCTATGCCTAATTTCAGCTGAAAACTGATGATTAGGGTCGAAAGGTAACTTACATGTACTAGCAAACATTGCTAAACTGTGAGCATGCAAGTTTTGTTTCCTGGGAATCTTGGCAAGTTGGGCTTGTAAAAATGTGTTAAGAATCTCTACAACTGTCTCTCGGTATTGTTTCAGTCTCATGTCTTTTGTTGCACATTCTCCTTTAATCTGTTGGATGATTAGTTCAGAGTCACCTATGATTGATACCCTAATGCCTCCTAACTTCTTGACATGTTTAAGCCCTAATAAAAGATCTTCATACTCTGCCATGTTGTTAGTGCATTTGAAATTTAACCTATAAGCATGACCCTCTGCATGATTGTTCTCCACATTGTGTAACCAAATCCCAGCTCCTGCCCCTAGTCTGTTTACTGAGCCATCAAACTCTAAATGCCATAGAATTTCATGTTCATAATCTTCATCAATTGTTTTAAAGTGTTTCTTGACAGGAGCTAGCTGTTTAGTTTCTTCAGGTCTTTCTTGATCATCTGTTGTTTCTTTGTTTTCAGAAATTTCTTCAATTTTAACAGTGGTTTTGTTTATGGTTTCCAATTCTGGAGCTTCTATTTCAATAGGAAGATCTAACTCAGCATTGTATAAAATAAAAGAATCCATATCAGAATGTATAGAATAAACAGGGAAGTTTTCAGGCTTCTCATGGCTACTCACTAAGTACTTCATCAAAGTTTCTCTATATAATCTTTTAGGCTGACCAAATACTGAAATAGTTGCATATGACATGTCTAGTTGAATAGATCCTCCAAGTTTAGCACCCCAAGATCTAGACAATAACATACCATATTTAGGTGGAATATCAGCAACTACTATGTCCATTAAAACAGATTTAGCAGGGTATTGTACCAAAGTGACACACAGATCTTTAATCAAACCTAAACATTTTACCTGACTCGAATCGAATGAAAACAAATCTTTGTATGGTCTGGTAATATCTAGATTCAATCTTTCCATTACTGCTTTTGGCATCAAATTGTGAGATGCTCCAGAATCTAGCATTGCATTATGGAGTATCTTATCATGAACATTCAGGCTTACGTAAAATGGAGGAGTTCCTCCACTTTCTGGTTTGCCATTAACCTCAGGGCCAAAAAGAAGTTTGGGTTGATCATCAAGAATGTTTACCGAATCATCCAATCCAGTAATGTTAATGTTTAGAGACTTGGTTATCTGACTCCTATAGACATCATGTTTAGCTAGTTCTGATAAAGGAACAACTATCTTGAGTTTTCCTATTTCAGCCTCTAGATTAAAAGGTTTTTCCGTTTGAGTTTTAGTGTTTTGCACAGTTGGATTCTCTCTGTTTTTTGGGTCTTCGATATTTTTCTCTTTTTCATGAATAAAGTTTTGTTTTGAAGATGTTTCTGAACTAATCTCTACTGTGTCTTCTACATTTCCCACAGGAGGAAAAGTATTAGATTGTTGTTTATTGATTGGTTGGTTATCAGAGACATCTTCAATTATTGGATTTGAAGAACTGGGAGTTATTCTAGACAAAATTTGTACTTGGGGAATGTTTTGTATAGGGGGAATGTTTTGTACAGGGGGAATGTTTTGTTTACCTTTGACATTTTGTTTTGTGGTTTTCTGTTTGTTATTCTCTGGCACATCAATCCTTCTACTTCTCAAATTATACTGTTTATGGACTTCATAGATTGCTGTGTCATATCCTTCCTTGAAATCAAAAGTCTCACCTGAATGAGTTTGGAATGTTTCAAGGATGTGATTCTCTTGATCATCCTGTGATAGGAAGACTTCTCGTTCATTTTTATCATCTGTTACATTGTTTATTTCTACATCTTCTGTAGGTTCTTCAGAAGTTGAACCTTCAACAAAGTTTTCTTGGAAAGGTGGCCTAATATTTTGATCAGGGACATTCTTTCCAATATTTTGGTTCAGATTTCTCCTAAAGTTTGGGTTTCTTGCGACATTCTGATTATCAGTAGAAGATTTTCTTTCAATGGTTTCCACTCTGTCTCCTAATCTTTCCATACCTTTAATGATTACATCCAGCTTCTTTTCAAAAGCTGAAGGTTCTTCATTCATAGGCATTCTTCTCTCTGCCCTAGCTCTGGCCCGTTTTTCTATCAGATTTGCTTCTACACTCACCACTATGCTTTGCATTTCCTCTAGTGTTTGTGGAGCTCTTTCCCTAAGGGAATAAGCTATATCAGAGTCAAAACCATCTGGAAATTTGACCAACACGTTGTTAGGTGGGGGTCTTAGGTTTTGAGGAACTGCATTATATGATTCATTGAATCTTATGATGTAATCTTGTACGGTTTCATTTGGTATTCTTCTTAATTTTTCAAATTCTGATAGGATCTGGAGAGGATCCTTCTTTTTCTCCCATCTGTTCAGAAATTCCCTATACAAAGCTTCTAAATCAGCAATACTGTTCGGGGTAAGAGCCCTAAACCAAGTTCTAACTTCTCCAGTAAGACTCTGTACAAAAATTCTCATACGGATATTATCAGTATCAATCTCATAAAACTCAAAGTAATCTGTCATCCTTTTGGTGTGTTGTTGAGCTGTGTAGGTACCTGATCCGTCAAAAGGTGTGATCTTACTTTGGTAATCCTGAGGTAAAGCTGGAGGGTTGGCTGGTAACTGTAAAGGGGCATATCGATTGGCCATTGGAAGATAAAGTGGAGTGACATGAGTTGATGGTCTAACAGGAGGAGATGGAGGTCTAACAGGTGCTTGAAAAGTTTGAGAAAAAGTGACTGAGCTTGGAGATGCTTCAGTAATCACAGAAATGTTTGAGCTTTCTTCAAAGGTTTGCTCAGACTGAATGGAGTTATGCAATTCTCTGTCAAGATGATGTGAAACAAATCTGTATTGCAAATCCTCAAAGAAAAAAGGATCTGGAACTAATCTAGATAATTCAGTCTCAGAAAAATTCACAAACAAAGATGTTTCAAATCGTGTGTCAAAAGGAATGTCATCAATATAAATAATTTTCACAGGACAAGATGCAGATCTAGAAAGAGGTCTAGAACTTCCTGTACTCTCCTGACTTCCTCTTTCAGAACTTTCTTGACTTCCTTGTCTTCTAAGAATCCTAGGAATCAGATTAGGATTTTCAAATATTGGTGGAGGATTAGGGTCAGGGTTTGACCTAGTATGTCGAATCCTTTCTGAAGCCAGTTTTCTTAGACTATGTGTTTTTTGCTTTTTGGGTTTTAATTGAAAAATAAATACAACTTCTACAAATTCTTTGAGAAATAATGATATGTGATTAAGATTTCCTCAAAGATCTGTTTAAACTAGAGAATCTGATTGAAAATTTTGAAACTAAGATTCAATATATAGGCTAAATCAGAGATAGACTGAAGCAGCTTTTATTTACTTTTGCAATTGCAGAGAAAAAGCAATTTCAAAGGCTAACTGGCTGATCTTCAGACTCTGTCTATAGCTTATAAATCAAACAATACTAACAAGTAAAAATGATTCAGGTCCCCAGTGGAGTCGCCACTATGTTATCACTCAGGTTTTCCTAGAAGTTGTGTAAGAGGAAAGTATACCCGAGGTAACCACAAACCAACCTTTTAGATGCAGAATCTAGCCAATCTGCATCCAGAGAGGGCTCTCTCTTTATGATTTATCTTTGTTCTTAGAAGGTTTTAGGCTAGTTATAGATCCAAGAGTTTGTTTTGGGAAAATGGTGGAATCCACGAACTAAGGGCAAGGTTGAGAGCTTTCAGTCCATTGGGCTATGGAGTCAAAGGATGGCTTTAATGGATTTCTATTCTAAGCACAAGATGGTATTACAGGGCAAGATAGCTAGACAGAGAACAATCCTTAAAATTTAGAGTGGATGGGATGATCCTGAAGGGATGAAAGGCAGCTAAGAATCTTTCACCATGTTCAGAAGAAAGAAGTGAAATGATTACAAACAAAGAGCAATGAAGGATTCTTTATTATAGTAATCAACAATGTTTAAATTAGCAAAGCAGGAGCATTTAAGAATTCATGCTTATAGCTAATTTAGAAGAAAACATTAAGAACAATCACATTTGAAAACAGAGTACAATTGAGCAAATTCTGTTTCAATCCTTTATGTAAATTATTCAGAAATGGATATGATGGTATTATAAACTAATATAAAATTTCAGACAAAGGGTAGAAACACTTATTGAACTGTAGTCCAACACATGAATCCTGCAACAAGTCCAGTGCTTCAAATCGTCATCCAGTAAGCCACAAGTAAATTTCTCTAAAAGCTTTTATTTCGAAAATCTCAATGTTACAGCAGAGTAATAGAATCCACCCTCAATACTCTCTTCGAGGGTTTATTTATAAACAAAATAGTCTTAAACAATCATACACTATCTTAGCCAATAATCTAGGCTGACTTAAAGCATAATTTACAAACAAACAAGAGACAAAGGGTCTCGTGGATAGAATAATGTGCAACTGTCGATGTGCTGTTCCTTTTTCCGTGGATGTGCTAGAGGTAAGTGCTAAAATAGAGCTCTGTGCTGTCCCTTGCAGTATTTCTTTGGCTTGTTGGACACTCTTTATTCTTACGGATACTCTTTAACCTTTTCACTGATACTCTTTCATCTGTTTTCCTGTTTTTACCATTTACTTGATAGTAAAGATAAATTCTCATTCTGAAAATAACTCTCATAGAATCTCCAACATTTCCTGCCACCATTGATCATCTGGTATCATAGTTCTTCTGAGCTTCCTTAAAGTTTCATCTGCTTCAGTAAGTTTATAAAAAGTGGGCTCATTCGGAAATAGATACTTTATTTCATGCTCCAGATGAAATAAATTCCTCACTTTATCATAGATACTTTTCCCAGTTGGTAATGTCAATTCTGACGAGCTAGTAGAACAAGCAACTGTATTCTTAGCATGGGCCTTTATTCTCTTCTCATAGGTTTCCAAGTCTAATATTTGATCTTCTGTGAGCATGGGACTTGGTAACCCACTATCCAGCAAAGCTTGAAATTTCTCTCTGAAAATGTTGATATCAACCAAAATGTCTGTGCATTTCCTTTCTAAATTTTGCATGAAAGTCCTCTTGGTGAAAACTCTCTTTGCTTCCAAAACTGCACCTATCCTGTCATCAATTCCTAACAATGCAAGCTGTTGTTTTGTTCTGGAATTCAAAAATTGAATGAGCCCACTGGCCTGTTCAGGCCTGCCTCTCAATTCATTTCTGGTTCTATTTATTTCTTCTTAGGCTATCTTAACTAACTCATTTTGCTCAAAAATAGCTTGAATGGAGGGCCAAATACCTGTTATTAATTCAATGATGTTACCCCAAAGAATATCATTTATTTCGTTCAGAGGCTTCTCCAATGAAAGATCTTTTTCCAAAGCTTGAACCAATTTTTCCAACCTTTTTATCTCCCTGGTGTTGTCAGCAGCTGTCTTTTTAGATGTGTCATATTTTTCCTCCAATTTCACTAATTGCAATTTTGTTTCTTGGAGTTCTGTGACCCTTAGCTGCAAACTCTCCATCTGTTTTATTAAGTCCTCAGAATTCAAATTAGAAGTGTTCACCTGAGATGGTTGTTCCTGCTGCCCTGTGGTTGTAGTACCTGTTGTTGAAGTCTGCTTGATCGTTTCCTGTTCCTGCAGTGCTTTTTCCAATTCCTTCTCTGTTTCATTTAGTCGCTCAGTTATATTCAGGAGCAACTCCATCATTTCTTCCTGTGAATTTCCTTTTATAACTTCCTGGGTCTGAGGGTGCCTCGAGGGTGGTAGTTTTAGCTGTTTTCTGAGTGCAGCTATATCATCCTCTTTCTTCTTTACCAATGCCTCAATACCTTTAATGTCTTTGGGATTGTGACCCAAACCAATGATTATCTCTTCTAAAGACTTTATTCTATTATCCTTGGCCTGTGAGGAGGCCTTCTCAATTTTCAATTGTGCAGTAGTGTTATTCAAAGAATCCTGCAGCGTTATAGCTGCCATGGCCTTGTTGGTGAGAGTAGAATAAACCATTTCCCCAGTTTGTCTGTGTAGCTCTATCTGGTCCAGGGGATGGATATCCTTTGCTAAAACTTCAAAATTTGATCTGATGTAATCTGTTGCTGAAGTTGGCTTTGGCACCTTTGCTTTGAAGTGGCTCATCATCATCTTACCTTGTGAAAGGTCAAACGCTGACATTAGCCTTTCTTGATTGTGGGGAGCCATCTTCATATACTGATCATATACCTTCATTTTCAATGGATCATTCTTTGTTTTAATATTAATGAAGGTTCTTTTGATATCTCCAGTGTTTGTCTTTGGTGGTCTGAAAGAGGATACCTCAGTGCTTAATTTCTTTTGTATTCCTTTCTGGCTTATGTTTGTTTCACTTGCTGTGCCTGTTTGTTGACTATCTTCCCTACCATCATCAAATACTTCATCTATAATTTCTACATCTGGAGGTGGATCAGATTTGTGTTTTTTAGTCTGATGTACCTGTGAGGCCCCTTTTGGAGGTGTGGAATCTGGAGCCAGCCTCTTTTTCCCTATTTCCACATTTAATGGAGTTTGCATCTCTGGAACTTGGATGTGCTTTGCTGGTGTGGGAGAAGCCTGTGATTTTTCCGGTGCTTTGGAACTTTGTGGTTTTTCTGCCATGACCAAAGTTTCAATAACCTGGATTACAGGTTCCTTTCCTTTACCCTTGGGTTCTGTTGCAACTGATGGAATGCTTTCCTATAATGCTTGCTGTAGAGTGGCTGCTAAAGATGTGCCAATGTAGGGTACCTGCATTTGACCACACGTTTCTAGGTCAAAGTTCTTCTTAACATCTTTCATAATTTTATTCATTTTATCTGCTTCACTTTCTTCTTCAACCAGTGTTCCTTCAACCCATTCATCTTGATTTGCATACTGTTCTAGATCAGGAATCTTGTGGTGTATATAAGGAGATGATTTATTTTTTAATCTCTTTTCACAAATAAAACCAAAGGGGTCATAAGGAACCCAACGGAAAGATGTCTGGAACTTTTTCTCTAATAGAAGTTCCGCTTCTCTCTCAGCCTCCCTAGAATTGCAGATGAAAGGACCTAATTGGCTTTTGATCCTTAACTGAGCTTTCTTCTTTACATTGCAGAAATGGATCACATCTGAATTGTTCATCTGCCTAAAGTATTCCAAGGCAAAAATTCTCATTGGTACATACCTGGGTAACTTGAATGGATGCAATTCACATCCATAAATCCTGATGACTGTATGGTTTTGGTATAAGTACCAATCCCCAACCTTATAACTCTTTGACAGTTGCAAGGTCTTTCTAATTTCATTGCTTAGTCTTGGGGGAGAAATTCATGTTAATAAAGTTGTTGCTAGATATACAAACTGATCAATGAATTCTGAGTAGGAGTAGGGAGAATCAGAGGAAAAATGAATGATGGGAGACCAAAAAATGACTGACCTGGGATTCTTCTTGGCAGCAAGTTTTTGTACAGGGAAAGGGAACCTTTCTGACTGATAGAAGATCATGAGATGATAGATAACTGAGGAGTACTTAAAAACTTTTTCAATATCTAGCCTTAAGAATTGATCATGGATTTTGCTGGCTATGAAAGAAGCATAGTCATATTTGATCTCAGGAGGTTGCCCAGGAGTAAAAATGGATAGCAGCGCCAAGGTTATCTCATCTACATATTCACTGGTGTTAAATCCTAGGACAAAAGATATTATATTTACAATGAGCCTTCCCAATGTATTGAAATAGTAAAAACCATAGGGGGGAGACCCTTTTGGCTGATGCTCAGGTAACATGAAATGCTGACACATGGATTTTAGCTTCTCTGGGGTTAATTTCCTGGTTTTCTCAATCAAACCTTCCATGGACAATGGTGCTAACTCTTGGTCTGGTTCAAAGTGCAACATGGCATTGATAGCCTGTGGAGTGATGGGAAACAGAACACTTTGATCAGGAGCTAATACTGCCCTCTGTGTGGGATCATAGTTTGCATGACAGTAATGAATGATTTCGGGGAAAATGAGGACTGAAGGAATAATATACCTTGGGAGATTGGATTCCCACAACCCTATAAGATCTTGCCCCTTTGAGTATTCGTCTCTGCAGCGACAGAAGCTCAATCGGGGACTTTCATCAAAATGCAGGTCTTTAATTTGGAAATCTTCATCTATCAGAGGTAAATAGTCCAATTCATGGTGAGGAGCATTCAATGGGGCGATATTCAGAGCTTCCGGGACCTCCATTTTGGTTCTTGTGGATTCAAAATGGAGGTTTTTGTTTTTCCTTACAGACCGGACGGGATTTCTGAAATGGAGGAAATTGGAACAATTTGCAGGTTCGGGGAGTAATTTCACAGGTTTAAAATCTCCAGGGAGGGCTCAGTGATGATTTTTAACCACTTTTTCAGCGAAAAAAAACAAAGGAGACTGAGTTTTACTTGCAGTCGGAGCGTAAAGGATAAATACCTGCTTTTAGACGGAAACTGGTTCTTTAACAGGTAACAGGCAATGGCGGAACTGTTCTTCAACACGGGCGCAGCGGAATCTTGGAGTAAATTGGTCAATTGCAGTGGAAATTTGAAAATCGCAGCGGGAGCTCTGTCGTTTTCAGAATAATGAAAATAACTGAAAAAACACGAAAAATGGCTTTATTCGCAAGTTAAAAGTATTTTTTATTTTTTCGAGGTGATGACATCATCGACGTACGGGGTGACGTAAGCTGGCAGTAAGCGGTAAGCGGTAAGTGGTATTCCCGCACCGCTTTTGGTCGAGGATGGTTTTTATCGGAGGGGCAGCGATTCCACAGGTTTCTTGCCACGTGGATGGTTTGACTATTCAAAACCACCCATCCCCCGCTGGTTAAAAAACTTACACGGGATGGGCAGCGGGATCAATGCTGGCCGTTGATCTGCGGGAGGCTGATCCAACGGCTGGGGCGATGGGGAGATAGGCGGGGGTTTCATGTGGGCCCGTCGGACTTTTAAACACTTTTTAAATGTTATTTAATCACTCCGGGGGATATTTAACTGGCGGAAAGAATGAAGGAAATGGGGGGTCGCGGTGGGGTTTTAATCATCAGGGAAATGCCAAGTGGACAAGCCACGTGGGCATAAAACTTCAGATTTATTTTTCTTTGGTATTAAACATATACACCATATGTTTAACGCTTTTTGGATACATAATTTTATTATATGGTAAACTAATCATATGCAATTAACTTACCATAGGGGCGGATTTATATTATAAATATATATTTAACCAAAGGGCTTATAAAGCGGGGTTTTTATTTTCAATGTGTGGGGATATAATACTTTGGTAAACATTATAATAAATGGGTTTTTGGGATATTTATAAAAAAGGGAGTTATATACTTAGGAAAGGGTATTTCACTAGGGATTTAATATAATAGAGTTAAATGTTAATATGGAAAAGGACAAGGAAAATCAAAACATTTTTGTACATCTAAGAAAGTGATAACTTGTGAAGTAAATTGCAACATTTTATCTTCAACACTTAAACTTAGAATAACAAGTTATTTTGAGGAATTTTTGTGGAATTTTGCATCAGTTTCCTAAGTAAAATAGGATTTTACTTAGGGAAAAGTTAAAGATGGAAGATAACAATGATGAATTATCTCAAGTGCTTAGGTCTTTTTGATCATTAGGCCGAGGGTCCGGTCCCTCCAGAAGTCAAGGAAATGCCTTGAGCCCCTTTGATCTCCAATTACCTTAGTACTTTTGGGGAAAATTAGTAAAACTTTTGAGGGGAAAGTGATGAGGGAAGTTAATGAGTTTGACTTTGCTTGCTTTGATTTTCCAGTGTATTTCCTGCTTTAGTACTTGTGATGAAAATAAAGGATCAAAAAGCATGTAGCAGCATCATTCATCAGATAACACTTTGCAGCACCATCTACCTACCCTATCTACTTAACACTACCATTTTCTCTTCTTTATTAGGGTGCATTTAGACTTGCAAACCCTTTTCAATCTTTTTCTTTTTTACAAGGCAAATCTATCTAATTCTACCCTTATTACATCTAAGGGCTCAGATTAAAATGTTGAGCACCTTTTATTCACTCTACCTATCTACTTATCTGCCAAGATTAAACTGTTTGGTCAGATATTTATTCTCTAATCTACAACATGAAATTGAAATATGAGTAAGCCAAGTTTAAACAGTTTGACTTATTCATGAATTGTGGCAAAAGTTGGACAAGCTGCACACAATTGTTTTATTACAAAAAATGAAATAGTAGTGGCATTTGGATTTGCACACTTTTCTTGGTCTATTTTTTGCTTGGGGTTCATTTCTTTCACTTTTTTGACCACTTTTATTTTTCTTACCCTTTAATCTTTCTTTTAGGGTATACCCTCTTTACATTTTTTAAATTTTTTGATTTTTTTGGTTTTTCAAGGATATGGAACACCTTTGCTCAAGAAAGAAGGTTTGAACATATTCCATGGTTTAATCAAGACAATCATGAAAGATGAAACCTATTGATATAGGAAGCTAACACAAACAATGACAATCAACTTGAAAACAAAATTGACATGTTTGTGGTTTAGAACATGGAACAAAAGTTCTCTTTCAAGTTCCCTCAAATGCCTTCATGGCTATAGAGTTTTCACCATAATATTGAACATAACCAAGACCAAATTTCTTAGGTCTTTCCTCAACCAAAATAGGATCAATCATGCCTTTTGAATGTTTTCCTAAACCCTTGCCTTCATAGCCCATTTTAAACATTAACTTGGAACCTATACCTCTAGTGTGATTTTCAAATGAACCAACACATCTTTCTAAAGAGGAAACTGAAGAAAAATTAGAGTGAATTACCTCTGCTTCATGCATGTACTTGGCTAATGCCTCTTGGGCTTGATGGAGTTGCATCTCCATCTCATGCATTCTTAGAAGAAGTCCTTCCTTATATTGCTCCATAGCAACCAATTTCTCATGAAGTCTAATGTTTTCTCTTCTGGCTTCATAAAAAAATTGCACCATTTCCTTCAGGATTTAGAAGTCTCACTTCATGTCTTCATCGAAAAATCTTGTGAAGGAGGAGGATTTTGAAACCTCACTTGAAGAAGTTGGCATTATGAAAATGAACTAAATAACTTCAACAAAAATTAAAGGGTTTCCTTGAGGTCCTTTGGGTAAGGAAAATTCCTTCAACCCTTCTTCCTTCTTTTCCTCTCTTGGACTTAGCTAATAGTATCTTTCCCTTTACCTCTAGCAAACTCAAGCAACAGTTAGTTTGCAAAAAATCAAATTATTTAGCTGTTAAAACACCTTTCAAGTCAAAAAAGCAAGCTATTGATTTTTTAATAAATAAACCAAGTGCTCCAATACCAACCTGATCTTAATATGGGTTGGATAACTTTTTATGCTTTTCAAGAACCTTCCACTTAGTTAAACAAATAAAATATCTAGCTTATACTTGACTTTTACGGAATTTTATACCTGAAACATGTTTATGTTTTTTAACTGTTTAAGTGATTTAAGTCCATTTGTATTTGATGAAATTAAACATGTGCAACACACATATAATGTGGCAGATAAACATCAACACATAACACCAAATTTAATCTAGGAGTTCACCCGAATATCATGGGCTATGTTAGCCACTTATAAATTTTTGGCATAGCAAACAGGTGGCTAAATGGTTTCTAAGTCTTCAAGAGGAACATTTTCATTGAAAACTTGAAATTATTGAAGCCTTCATGTATTTTTTGTCCTTTGAAGCAATCCTCAATGCTGTGTCAATAAAAAAGCCTCACTGTTTTTGAAGAAAACTGTTGTAAAAAAGGCCTCCATTTACCCTATGTCCTCCTCACAAAAGATCCACTTTACATCACTTTTTCTCCCTTTCAAATCCCATGAAATACCCTCACTAACCCTCCATTTCATCCTAAAATCCTTTTTAAGCCTCATGTTACCCTCTGTCAGGTTTAAAAATCCCTTTTACCCCCTACCGGAACCCCTCATTTGGTCTAAAAAGCATGGATTTTGGCCTAAAATACTCTTTTTTACACTATATCAGTCTTTAGCCCCTGAGGGCTTATATTCTGTAGCCCTGTTCTTCATATGACCCCCAGCCCACAACCAAGCGCTAAAAAGGCCGAAGATCTGCTGAAAAAGCCCAAAAAACCTTTGAAAAGGCATAAAAACACTTTATCCGCTCTATTGGAAAGTTAAGCCCCTAAGGGCTTATATGGATTAGCCCCCCCACCGCGTGACCTAAAGACCCAATGTCCGAGTGCTTAAAGCCTTTGAAAAACCCCAAGCAGAGTGCATTTTGCCTTTATTTATCATCTTCTGACGTGTGGTGTTAAGACAGTGATCGGGCGTTTTACTGCATACCCTTCTCCTCCTTTCAAAAGAAATTGCGCCTCGTCATAGAATCTTGACTGTCCATTCGCACGATTTGACTGTCCATATTGAGCACAATGAGCTTGATGGCCCAACATACAACACCGCCAATCCATGCAATCTTGACCGTTCATCTAGAGAGATCCGACGACTGCTATTACCTGATGGCCTGCTTCCGCTCTCGCACCTTTCCCCCATCGCACCTTATCTCCGCCATCGGATGTAGCCACCCCTCATCCAATGGCCAACATACATATCGCGTGATTTTACTATCTGATCGTTAATGCTTCGAAATCGCACGATATAAGCAGTTTTGCTCGAACACGTGGTGTGTGATGTATGGTATCGTATAACTTTAGGTAAAACCATAAAATTCCCCCGACCTCGCATGAATACCACCTGTTGTTTTCCTCCTTACCACCTTTTCCCCTCCACTATGAAATTTTATGTTTAATCTCAGCCGTTTTTCAAGCCGATCTGACGGCCCAGATTTAGTCTTACCTCTGTGCATTATTTTTTCTCGTCCAACCTCCAAAGATCGCATTCGCTGATCTCTACCATCTGTTTATCTGATCCAACGGACCAGATATGTTTTCAAGCCCCATCCCCATTTCCATTCATCTATCTCCAAACAACCCATCGTGCAATATTAATCGTCAATTGCCGGGAATTATCCTAATCAAACGGTCTAGGATGCATCTCGCCTCTAACCTTCTGCAAGCCTGTTTTTCACCATTTTTTTCACATTTTTCATCATTTCTTCGCTTGCGGCCACCATTTTTCATCCCACTCCACCATTATCCACGAGTGTCTAGAGCCACCCCCCTCCACTCCCACAGATTTCCTAACATGTTTGTTGTCTTTTTGTAGGGTATCAGGTAGTAAAACACCGCTCTCTGCCTCACAAACACAGGCAATGTTTTTCAGAGTGAAAAACTCCATTTTTAGAACAAGAAATCGCAGAGAACACATCAAAAAGGATTTTAAAGCATATTTTATTAAATAAGCAGTGTTAAAACCCTGATCTAAACCCTCCTACACCATTGAACCTGTATATGCACCAAAAATAGTCAAAGGAAGCGGCAAAGTGTATCAGCAACAAATTAAAGGGATTAAAAGCATGATTATGGAAGATTAAGAATGTGATCCAGTATTTAAAAGAGTTAAAGACACAGTGAAGACTGGAAAAGAAGACCAAGGCCTAATTAGGCCTAAACCACAGACTTGAAAGTGAATTAAAGGTGTTTTAGGAAAAGACAAAGACATCTATCAGTCCAAGAAATCCTCCACCACCACTTAGAGGCCAATTGAACCCTATCTAGCACCAAAAGCCAACCTCTCCAGCTATTAAAAGACACCCGCATCCTCACAGAAAAAAAAGAAGGCCTAATTACTGCGAGAACAAGAGATATTTGCATAAAGACAACTGGAAAATTAATAAAAATCAAGAGAACTTATTTCTAATTGTCAGCCAAGTTATTTTAAAGATAAAAAATAGTCCTGAAGTCAATCTTTCGTCCATCAAACCTTGAAAAGTAGAAACAGAGTTATAGGTTGAGGGCGTTCCTGCCTTATGCCTTGCCTGGTTTTCAAAGGCTAGGAATTTCATTGATTGTGGAATTAATGATACTTGACCCTTAGAAACTCTCCCACTTCCTCATTTTCTTATAAATTCTCCTTGGGGACCACATTGTAATGGTTGGTCTCTGGATATCTGTTTGCATGTTGATAGTTTGCTGAAGCCTGTTCGCAATTGAAGATACATAAGCTGATATGAGAAGTTTGAAGTTGTAGAGACCCTCCAGGCTTGAAGATTGTAACTGGTTTGAACATCAAATACAAGATTACTTATGGGATCCTGATCTATGTCAATGGTGATGTGT
Source organism: Pinus albicaulis (assembly GCA_034641835.2). Lineage (NCBI taxonomy): Eukaryota > Viridiplantae > Streptophyta > Pinopsida > Pinales > Pinaceae > Pinus > Pinus albicaulis. Next base: position 205,781,052 of record CM076579.1, on the reverse strand, counting down.
ATCTGATTGTTAATTGTTATTTTCCTTTGTGTTTTCATTCTGTCCACTTTCTCTGATAAAGAACAACAAATACAGAGCTAGGATTTACTCTTAACAGTACCCTACTCTAATTGATAAGCTTTATTTCTATGTTTTCCTCCTTTGAAAGTTTCTCTTAAGAGTACATTGAAAGCAAGCTGGTTTCAAAGCACTTTCCTGATCTTAGATTACTCCTCATGTTTATCATCTGTGTTTTCCCATAGGATATGCTGAAAGAAGGATAGGTTCGAAGTCCTTACTTAATATTAAGCTATTCTAAGTGATTTTAAGTGTTTTATTATTGAAAGTACATCAAAACAGGCTAGTTTCAAAGCACTTACCTGATCTCAGATTACTTTATTGTTCGTTCCTTAAGTGTATGCCAAAGCAAGATAGTTTCAAAGTACTTACTTGATCTTAGGCTGCTCTTAGTTCTTCGTTTGTTTTTTTGTTCATTCTCTATCTGTTTCATTCCATAAAATCAACTTTAAAGAGATCCTTTGACACAGATGACTTGCCCCATGGATTATTCTTGAACATTGCTGTCCAATTAAATCCTCTTATGACTCCATAGCCCAATGGTTGAAGCTGCTTTTTGCCTATCTTTCAGCTGAATCATCTCTTCACTTGCATACACCTTCACCCTTCATTCAAACTACCTTCACCTTCATCATGTCCTTTCCCAACCAAAAAAAAAAAAAAAACCCATGCTTTTCATAACTAGCCTAATATCACATCCCATGCTTTAAATATCACATCATTAGACACACTTATAGAGAGATCCCTCTCTGGGTTCATTAGGGCTAGATCCTTGAATCCCAAAATGGTTTATATGTTGGCTTTGTAGTTTGTATCCGCCAAACTTGCAAATTACAGAGACCCTAACATTCTGGCGACTCCACTGGGGAATAATTCTGAGTGAAATTCATCCTAGATACTTTTAGGACCTCAAGAAAACCCCTTGTTTCTAAGGAATTTGGTGTGTTAGCCAGTTGAGCCACCAGATCTAACATTCCGGTGACTCCACTGGAGACTAAGGCCCTATTAGCCTTAGTTTGGTAGAAAATCACTGTGGTGGATAGTAAATCTCCTTCAAGACACTTTAAACCTTCCACCTAGCGACTCCACAGTTCTTGAATGACCAAACGACTCCACTGGTGATCAATAGGCCTACTAATTATCTTTGTTTTCACAAGACTCCACTGGGAGACGAGTTGCATTTCAACATCATCCATTTTAAAGGAGACTCATAGGATTAAGCTTCTTTGTTTGAAGATAGTTTGTCTCCCAAAGACTGTCATATCTTGCTAACCTTCTTCATTGAGATTGTTATACATACTGGCTTCAAGAACAATCCATACCAGAGCTTATCCTAGTCCAAACCCCCCTGAAATAGTGGACAACACTGAGAGTATTATCAGAAAGACTTCGTCATATAGGGACCCCACTATTGTCAGACCCATTTATAGAGCCAATTCAGCACCTGAAAGTCTTACATCTCTATCAGAGACTCAGTTTGATTTAGACTTGCCAAACAATTCAACAAGGACTAAGTCATTCAGTAGTTTAGGTCAGACAAAATTTGAGCCTCCAAACTCAAATCCTCGTGGTGATCAGAATATTGGTAACAGAGAAACCCCTCCATCCACACCTCCTGATATACATTTAATCCATAACTTGGGTCTCTCTCACCCTAGGTCTGCTCAATAGTTTTCTGCTGGTCCTAGCATTTCTGTCAGTCATATACTTGTTGCTCAAGCCCATCCTTTACCTCCACAAAACATCATCATGGCAGCATGGTATGCTCCCTTGGTGTTACCACAACCTTTAGCTCCTTTACCTAATGAATATCAGTCTAAAATTCCTCACTTCACTGGGAAAGAATCTGCTACAGCTCAACACCATGTAGATAGGATGGAAGATGCTTTTGACTACATGGAAATAGAGGATGAGACAATTAAGATGAGGATATTCGCTCAAAGTTTAGGAGGAGAAGTGAAGAAGTGGTTTAAAGGTTTACCTCCTAATAGCATCAATGATCTCCCCTCCTTGTTCCAAACCTTTATAAACAAATGGGAATTCAGAAGCAACCCTCTCCAAATCTTAGCAAAATATAAGAATCTTAAAAGAAATCAAGGAGAGAGTGTCCAAGACTACTCTACTAGATTCATCAGTGTCTACAATGCTCTTCCACCACACATGAAACCTCCCCAAGGGATGGCCTTAGTGAAATACGCTGAAGGCTTTGATGCTGATATGGCCTATCAGCTTAAGGAAAGAGATTATAACAAATTGGAAGACATGCAGAAAGGATCAGTGAGTGTAGAGGCAAACCTGATTGAAAAAAGAGCTAGGATGAGTGCTGAGAAAAGGGTAACCTATAGGGATGACAAAATAGCTTCTCCATCAGATCCAAAATATGATAGTATAGCCAAAAACATGGAGAGGATGGAAAGAATGATGGAGAAATTGGTCATCCAAGAAACTAATCAGAACATAAACCAAAACCAGAGCCAGAACCAAAACTTTAGGAGAAACAATCCCACAAATAAACAAAGAGACTTTGATCAACAAGTCATACCTCCATTCCAAGAGAATTTCCTTGATGAGGATGAAGGGATAATATAAGAATCAGAGGGGACTGTCATAAACATGGTGGAAGTAGATGACCAGGATCACACTTTTTCCACAGAAGATAGCCATACCTCATACTCACATTGGGATGAGGAAAGGTTGGAAACTGAGGACTACAGGCTAGGATTCAAAAATGCCACCATGCAGGTTAGAGAAAAATATGATCTCAGAAGCAAAAAGAACATAGATAATCCCAAACCAAAGGCCTCTAAAATCAGCATTAAGAAAATACCTGAAAAGGCTCCTAAAGTGACTGTTGAAAGAAGTAAATCAACAACTGAGAAATCTGGTAAAAACAAAGATAAGGACACCCAAACCAGTCACAAAACAAGTCAAGAATCTAGCAGCACTAGCATTACAGCTAATGCTCCTGATAAAATGGCTTCCAAAATTGTACATACTAAACATCAACAAGTTGATCTTGCTAATAAAACGGTGCCCAACAAGACAAAATTAAACCTCTCAAAGAGTCAGTCTTATTTCAATTTGGAAAGTGAGATTGTGAAAATTAAAATTTCTGTCCCTCTCACTGAGTTGGCCACCCAAGATGTATATAAAAGTCAAATTTTGAAAGATTTAAACTTAGAAGAAAACAATGACACTGTCAATTTAAATGATGATCAACCAGCTCTCTTGTTTGGCCCAAAGATTGAAAGAAAATTTCAGGAAGGGGTAGTACCTCCTTTCTATGTTAGCCTCAATATCCATGAAAAAATCATACATAATGCTATGCATGACTCTGGAGCTTCACACAACCTAATGCCAAAGGTGATAATGGAAAGGCTAGGCCTGGAGATAACCAGACCTTACAAGGACTTATATTCTTTTGACTCTAGTAGAGTGAAGTGCCTTGGCCTAATCAAAGATCTTTGTGTGAATTTGACTCAAATTCTAGCCAAGTGCATGGTCATGGATGTGGTGATGGTTGATTTACCTCCTAAGTATGGCATGTTGTTGTTAAGATCATCGGGTACCAAGCTACAAGTTACAATGCAAATGGATGGGACATATGCCACTATCCATGTCTTTAGTCAGCTTAGAAGACTATACAGAGAGGCACACACGAAATTCATGGTTAGTAGCCCATAAAAGCCTGAGAATTCCCCTCTTTACTCTGTCCATACAGATCTGGACTCTTTTATCCTGTATAATGATGAATTTATAAATGAGCCAGAGTTGGAAGACAAAAATTCAGACAACCAATTAGAGGCCCCAAATCTAGAAATTATGGCAGTTCTAGATATAGGAGAAAATGAGAGATAAACCTTTGAACAATGTGCTGAAACAAAAAACCAGAGTGAACAAATTCCAGACTACAAACAACAGATTACCCATCACTCTGAACTCCATGAAAATCCTGGAGAACAAGACACACCACAACATGGTGCAGACCTCAGAATACAACATAATGGTGAACATGGCGTTAGGGATGAAGATGATGTTAATCCTACAAAAAATCCCTTATGGTGCATGAAATTTGATGGGTCTTGTACTAAAAAGAATGCAGGGGCTGGGGTATGGTTGCATAAAAATGAAAACAATTACACAGAGAGCCATGCTTTCAAGCTAGACTTTACGTGCACAAACAATGTTGTAGAGTATGAGGCTCTCATCCTAGGATTGCATCTCTTGAAAGAACTAGGAGCCAAGAGGATAGTTGTCTAGGGGGACTCAAAATTAGTCATCAAACAACTTAACATAGAGTATACTGCAAAGCATCCTAGATTAAGGGCATACAGAAACAATGCCGTGGATTTTCTAAAAAAATTTGTAGAGTATGAGCTGATGTTTGTTCCTAGGAGTCAAAATATAATTGCAAATGGATTGGCTTGTGCTGCTAGTTCATATCAGAAATCACCTAGTGACAAATAGATCATTATTCAAATGAAATACAAACCTGCAGTGCCAGATAATGAAAAATATTGGCAAGTCTTTGAGGGTGATAAACAGACAGAAGGTTTCTTGCTCTGTAGAAATTAATTTGAACTACTTGATTCAGATTCTAAATCTGATGAAAGCTGTTAAGGTGAAGAGCCTCCTGATGAAGAAAAACCATCCCCCAACGCAGAAATAAACATGTTAAATAGAGAATTTGAAAAACAGACTGAAGAATACATGAAAACAGATAAGGAAGATATAGAGGTGCTGCAGTCCAAAGATAATAACATACCCAGAGGATTAGCACCCTTAGAGGACCTTTTCGATTTCAATGATGTCGTAAAGAAACCCACTATAGAACATACTAAATCAGATGTTGAAGAATGCAATATAGGCAGCAGGGAGAAGCCTAAAATGATTAAGTTATCCAAGTCTTTGCCTGCCCATATCAAACAAAAATACATTGATCTATTCAAAGAGTTTGTTGATGTGTTTTCTTGGAGTTATGAGGACCTAAAAGCCTATGACACAGAAATTATCCAGCATAAAATCCCCTTGAAAAAAAACCAGAAACCCTATAGCCAAAAACTGCGTAGAATTAACCCAGTACAACTGCCTCTAGTGGAAAAGGAAATCAAGAAAATGTATGAGGCAGGAATCATAGTGCCTATGAGGTTTTCTGATTGGGTATCCAACCTTGTAGCTGTGAGGAAAAAAACAGGAGAAATTAGATTGTGCATTGATTTTAGAAACCTTAACAGAGCCTCCTTAAAGGAAAATTACCCCCTACCCAAAATGGAACACATCCTACAAAGGGTAGTTGGTTCAAAGAGGATTTCTCTGTTAGATGGTTTTTCAGGGTACAACCAAGTTTTAGTACTCCCAGAAGATCAAATCAAGACAACTTTCACCACTCCTTGGGGCACTTTCATGTATGTGAAAATGCCTTTTGGGCTAATGAATGCTGGGGCCACTTTTCAAAGGGCCATGGACATTGCATTTTCAGAATAAATAGGGCACTTCATTGTAATTTACCTTGATGACATAAAAATTTATTCAATATCTGATGAGGAGCACCTTAAACATCTGAGAAAGGTCTTTGAAAAGTTTAGAAGGTTTGGGCTATCTTTAAATACCAAAAATATAGTGATTGGCCTACAAGAAGGTAAACTTCTTGGCCATATTATATCAGAAAAAAGGGGTTAAAATAGATCCAAAAAGAGTTGAGGGAATACTACAGATTAGCCACCCAAGGAACATAAAAGAATTGCAGTCCTTCATTGGGAAGATTAACTTCTTAAGGAGTTTTATTCCCAACTTAGCAGAGCTCCTTAGAAACATGAATAATATGCTCAAGAAAGAAGTGGGAGTTAAGTGGACTACAGAAGCCAAAAAGTCCTTTGAATTGGTAAAAGATGAACTCACCCGAGCACCAGTGCTAATCAGCCCAGATTTCACAAAAGATTTCCTCATTTTCTCCTTTGCATAAGAGCATACTGTGGCTACTGTCCTATTGCAGAAAAATCCAGAGGGGCAAGAGAAGCCAATAGAATTTTTTAGCAAGGCTCTAAGAGATGCACCCTTGAAATACAATATCATGGAAAAATAGGCCTATACCTTGGTAAAGGCCTTAAAGGACTTTAGGGTGTATATTTTTCATTCTCACATCATTGCTTATGTGCCTAACATAGTGGTAAAAAATATCTTGTCACAAGACCCAGATGGAAAGAGAGGTAAGTGGATTGCAGTAATACTAGAGTATGATTTGGAAATAAAACCCACAAAAATCATTAAAGGTCAGGGCTTAGCTCAATTAATGGCTGAATCTAACCTAAAAGCCCTTGACATTAACATGATAGATGCCTTGGATGAACATGAAGAATTTTCTGCTCCCACTGTTGAAGAGCAGTTTCAAAACTCACCTTGGTATGCTGATATCTTGTATGTGCTTACAAATCTTAATGCTCCTCCTAATTTATCAAAGACTAAGGCAAGGTTTTTAAAGTTGAAAGCTAGGAATTATTGAATTTTAAATGAGTTTTTATATTGGAAAAATGCTAATGTTTTATTGCTTAAATGTTTGCCTGAAGTTGATGAAGAGAGGATCAAGCATGAATTCCATGAAGGAGAGTGTGGAGGTCATCTTTAATGGAAAACCACAACCAATAAAATCCTTAGAGTTGGCTATTACTGGCCCAACCTCTTCCAAGATGTCCATAAAATGATAGTTGCCTACCATAAATGCCAAATTTTTGAGGGCAAAAAAAAACTCCTTCCTTTACCATTACCACCTATCACTGTTGAAGCTCCTTTTCAACAGTGGGGCCTAGATTTCATAGGAGAAGTCCATCCTGCTTCATCTTACCAACACAAATGGATTCTCATAGCCACAGACTACTTCAAAAAATGGATAGAGGCCATCCCTTCTAGGAATGCCACAAATAATGTCATTATAAAATTCCTTGAAGACCATATCCTATCTAGATTTGGCTACCCTAGGAAGATTATTATTGATAATGCTGCTGCTTTTGGTTCCAAAAAGATGATTGATTTTTGTCACATGTATCAGATTGCACTTGGTCATGCTACTGCTTATTACCCTCAGGGTAATGGGCTAGCAGAATCATCAAATAAAATTTTGGTGACCATCATCAAGAAGCTTCTTGAAGAGAATAAAAAATCATGGCATAACAAGTTGGTGCATGCTTTGTAGGCAGATAGATTGACCACAAAGAAATCCATTAGAATTTCCCCTTACTAGATTGTTTATGGAGCAAATGCAGTATTTCCTACCAGCCTAGGTGTACCAATGATAAAATTAGTCCAAGAAATATAGTCAGAAGAAGACAGCATGGTAAGGAGGATCAATCAAACAATACATCTCCAGCAAACAAGGGAAGAGGTCTACAACATAGCCCAGAAAGTACAAGAGAACATAAAAAAATTGTTTGAAAAAAGAACAAAAGCTTGTGACTTCAAAATTGGAGACAAGGTACTCAAGTGGGACTCTAGAAGAGAAGATAAGGGTAAGCATGGAAAATTTGATAGTTTGTGGCAAGGTCCTTAAATTATTCAGTCCATCATTGGTCCAAATGCATTCTTCCTGCAAGAGTTAGATGGTACAGATCTGTTTGGGGGTCTTGTCAATGGCAGGATGCTCAAACATTATTACTGCTAAAATTCAGAGTTTAAAGTTTTCACTTCCATTGTAAATACCATTGCTTTGTTCAATTTCACAAAAAGAAAAAATACAAAAAGATAAAAGAAAAGGTTCAGACAAACTCAAAACTTGAACCTCTGAAGTTTCAAAGAATGGCTCAAATCAGCCCAAAAACTGAGCCAAAGAAAGAGAAAAGCTGGTTCTAATATGCTCAAAGCCTGAACCATCAAAGAAATAAGAAGAATCATTTCTAAAAAGCCCAAAACCAGAGCTGAAATGAAGAAGAAAAGTGACTCTAACAAGCTCAAAACTTGAGTCACAAAAGAAAGAAGGATGATTCAAAGTTTCACAATTCCAAGCCTTCACAATTTTGGTTTCAAATTCCTGGTTTGATTCATGTGCAATTGTCTTTATGCCATGGACCCACAACAAACCAGACAGTCTAATCCTGGTTTGACTATTTTTAAATTTCTGTTTTAGAATGTAGAGAAAGAAATCTGCTAGACAGTTTAATCCTAGCAGATATTAGTATAGGTAGAGAAACTATGAGGCCAACTGTCTAATCTGGTCTCATGGAGAAATAAGGGTAGAATTAGATTAGTGTTTTTTGCTTTCAATAATAATAATAATAATAATAATAATAATAATAATAAATGATGTAAAAGGTCTGCAAGTCTAAATGCACCTTGAAGAAAAAATGTTAGGACAATAGGATGGGTAGGTAGATTTTTGGGAGAATTTTGCAGCTGATATGATATTTTCATGATTTGTAGCAACTGATCAAAGAAGAAAAGGATGGTCAAATATTAGGCATCTGGCCTACTTCCAAAGAATTAAATCTACAGTTCTTGACATCTTCAGGAAGATGCCATCCCCATGTGGAGCCACTGTTAGCCACCTATAAATTTTTGGCATAGAAAACAGGTGGCTAAATGGTTTCTATGTCTTCAAGAGGAACATTTTCATTGAAAAAATGACATTCTTGAAGCCTTCATTATTTTTTTTCCTCTGAAGCAATCCTCAATGCTGTGTCAATAAAAAAGCCTCACTGTTTGTGAAGAAAACTGCTGTAAAAAAGGCCTCCATTTACCCTATGTCCTCCTCACAAAACCTCCACTTTACATCACTTTTTCTCCCTTTCAAATCCCACGAAATCCACTCACTAACCCTCCATTTCATCCTAAAATCCTTTTTAAGCCTTATGTTACCCTCTGTCAGGTTTAAAAATCCCTTTTACCCCCTATCGGAACCCCTCATTTGGTCTAAAAAGCATGGATTTTGACCTAAACTACTCTTTTTTTACACTATATCAGTCTTTAGCCCCTGAGGGCTTATATTATGTAGCCTTGTTCTTCATATGACCCCCAGCCCGCAACCAGGTGCTAAAAAGGCCGAAGATCCACTGAAAAAGCCCAAAAAACCTTTGAAAAGGCATAAAAACACTTTATTTGCTCTATTGGAAAGTTAATCCCCTGAGGGCTTATATGGCTTAGCCCCCCCTCCGCGTGACCTGAAGCCCCAATGTCCTAGCGCTTAAAGCCTTTGAAAAACCCCAGGCAGAGCACCTTGTACCTTTATTTTATCATCTTCCAACGTGTGGTGTTAAATCAATGAGAGCCGTCGATCTTTACAGATCGACGGTGATCGAGCGTTTTATTGCATACCCTTTTCCTCCTTTCAAAAGACACTGCGCTTTGTCATAGAATCTTGACCGTCCATTCACACAATCTGATGGTCCATATTGAGCACAATGAGCTCGATGGCCCAACATACAACACCACCGATCCATGCAATCCTAACCGTTCATCCAGAAAGATCTGACGACTGCTATTAAACCCAATGGCCTGCCTCCACTCTCGCACCTTTCCCCCATCGTGCCTTATCTCCGCCGTCGGATGTAGCCGCCCCTCATCCAATGGCCAACAGACATATCGCGTGATTTTACCGTCCGATTGTTAATGCTTCAAAATTGCGCGATATAAGCAGTTTTGTTCGGACACATGGCGTGCGATGTATGGTATTGCGTAACTTTGGGTAAAACCATAAACCGCCCTCGACCCCGCGCGAATACCACCAGTGGTTTTCTGTCTTACCAAAATTTCCCCTCCACTATGAAATTTTATGTTTAATCTCATCCATTCGTCAAGCCAATCTGATGGCCCAGATACAGTCTTACCTCCGTGCATTATTTTTTCTTGTCCACCCTCCAAAGACCACATCCGCCGATCTCCACCGTTTGTTTATCTGATCCAACAGCCCATATATGTTTTCAAGCCCCATCCCCATTTCCATTCATCTATCTCCAAACAACCCATCGTGAAATATTAATCATCAATCGTCGGGGATTATCCTAATTGGACGGTCTAGGATGCATCTCGCCTCTAACCTTCCGCAGGCCTGTTTTTCACCATTTTTTCACGATTTTCACCGTTTCTTCGCCTGCGGCCACCATTTTTCATCCCACGCCACCATTCTCCATGAGTTTCCATAGCCATCCCCCTCCACTCCCATGGATTTCCTAACATGTTTGTTGTCTTTTTGCAGGGTATCAGGCAGTAAAACACCACTCTCTGTCTCACAAACATAGACATTGTTTTCAGAGTGCAGAAATCCATTTTCAGAACAAGAAATCGCAGAGAATGCATCAAAAAGGATTTTAAAGCATATTTTATTAAATAAGCAGTGTTAAAACCCTGATATAAACCCTCCTACACCATTGAAATTGTATATGCACCAAAAACAGTCAAAGGAAGTGGCAAAGTGTATCATCAACAAATTAAAGGGAGTAAAAGCATGATTATGGAAGATTAAGAACATGATCCAGTGTTTAAAATATTTAAAGACATAGTGAAGACTGGAAAAGAATACCAAGGCCTAATTAGGCCTAAAGCGCAGACCTGAAAGTGAATTAAAGGTGTTTTAGGAAAAGACAAAGACACCTGTCAGTCCAAGAAAGCCTCCACCGCCACTCAGAGGCCAATTGAACCCTCTCTAGCACCAAAAGCCAACCTCTATAGCTATTAAAAGACACCTGCAGCCTCACAGAAAACAAATAAGGCCTAATTACTGTGAGAACAAGAGATATTTGCATAAAGACAGCTGAAAAATTAATACAAATCAAGAGAATTTATTTCTAATTGTCAGCCAAGTTATTTTAAAGATAAAAAACAGTCTTGAAGTCAATCTTTTGTCCATCAAACCTTGAAAAGCAGAAACAGAGTTATGAAATAGAGTTTTAGGTTGAGGGAATTCCTACCTTATGCTTTGCCTAGTTTTCAAAGGCCAGGAATTGCATTTATTGTGGAATTAATGATACTTGACCCTTAGAAACTCTCCCACTTCCTCATTTTCTAATAAATTCTCCTTGAGGACCACATTGTAATGGTTGGTATCTGGATATCTGATTTCATGTTAACAGTTTGCTGAAGCCCTGTTCGCAATTGAAGATACATAAGCTGATATGAGAAGTTTGAAGTTGTAGAGACCCTCCAGGCTTGAAGATTGTAACTGGTTTGAACATCAAATACAAGATTACTTATGGGATCCTGATCTATGTCAATGGTGATGTGTATCTGATTGTTAATTGTTATTTTCCTTTGTGTTTTCATTCTGTCCACTTTCTCTGATAAAAAATAGAAAATACAGAGCTATGATTTACTCTTAACAGTACCCTACTCTAACTGATAAGCTTTATTTCTATGTTTTCCTCCTTTTAAAGTTTCTCTTAAGGCTGGTTTCAAAGCACTTGCCTGATCTTAGATTGCTCCTCATGTTTATCATCTATGTTTTCCCATAGGATATGCTGAAAGCAGGATAGGTTCGAAGTCCTTACTTGATCTTAAGCTATTCTAAGTGATTTTAAGTGTTTTCTGAGTGAAAGTACATCAAAGAAGGCTAGTTTCAAAGCACTTACCTGATCTTAGATTACTTTATTGTTTGTTCCTTAAGTGTATGCCAAAGCAAGATAGTTTCAAAGTACTTACTTGATCTCATGCCGCTCTTAGTTCTTCATTTGTTTTTTTCTTCATTCTCTATCTATTTCATTCCATAAAATCAACTTTAAAGAGATCCTTTGACACAGACGACTTGCCCCATGGATTATTCTGAACCTTGCTGTCCAATTAAATCCTATTATGACTCCATAGCCCAATGGTTGAAGCTGATTTTTGCCTATCTTTCAGCTGAATCATCTCTTCACTTGCGTACACCTTCACCCTTCATTCAAACTTCCTTCACCTTCATCATGTCCTTTCCCAACCAAAAATAAACAGACAAAACCCACGCTCTTCATAACTAGCCTAATATCACATCCCATGCTTTAAAGATCACAACTTTAGACACACTTATAGAGAGATCCCTCTCTGGGTTCAGGAGGGCTATATCCTTGAATCCCAAAGTGGTTCATATGTTGGCTTTGTAGTTTGTATTCACCAAACTTGCAAATTACAGAGACCCTAATAGGCTACATCTCCTTGAGCTTTTGTCATCTTGACTTGGCTCTTTGGGATTATGATGAAAATATTATTTTACAAAAAATACAACTCCAATGGTTATTTTGGCTATACCATTGGGTTTATAATACCATCATACCCTTTTCATGGCTTTCATCACTCTGAAAACAGATCTAGGCTCCCTTAGACTTGATTCCTTCTGTCACTACTTTTGAGCTACCCTGAGCTTCTCTATGGCACTAACTCCCTAAAAATTATTTTTTCTGTCTTTGAAATATTTCCTAATATCTCCAACACATCTAAAACCTTCAAAATGGATTGATCATTTGCTCCAAAATAGCATTGAATCCCTAATCTAGGTCTCCTTCCAGAGTTGGCCCTAGGCTGCCGAAAACTTCCCTGTGGCTCTTAAACCTTCAAAAGTATTAAAATGTCTCTGAAAATCCATTCAATGTATTTATAATACAAAAAATATTTATAATATACTATTGGTTCATTGAAATTGGCCTCCGACTGTTCCAGTTTTGCCTCCAACACCTGGTGGTACCCCTTGGCTCTAGGGTCAAAGAAAAATTCTCAGTGGGTTCTCGACCTCTAGAAGTCCTAAGAAGCTTCTAAGAACTCATCCATTGGATTCAAAATGATCATTACTATCAAAAATGTCTATTGGTTTGCTGAATAAGGCCTCTAGCTGCCCTAGCTAGGCCTCAAACTGTTGCTCACACTTGCTGGCCCTAGTGGCCCCTGGAACTTCTCTAAAGCATCTCGACCTTCAAAAGTCTTCTACAGGCTTTGCAAACCACACCATTAGTTCTATAAAATTTGAAGAATCTGAAATTGACTATTGGATTACTGATAAAGGCCTCTAGCTACACTGGCTAGGCCACAAACTACTGCTAGCCCATGGTGGCCCTGGTGGGCTCTAGAACTTATTTGAAAAAATAACCTTCCCAAAAGTCCTCTGATGGCTCTAAAACCATCACCAATGAGTATGGAGTGTCCAAGAAAGTCAAAATTGACTATTTACACTACAAAATTGGTCACATATAGCTCAAGATAGAGCCTAAACTCATTTTGTCCAGTGACCCCTAAAAACCCTCCACTAAAAATGGAGGAATTGGACTTAACTCCAGTTAAACTTGGAAAATCCCCAAATTTGGGGCATGCTCCACATTACCCGCCAACCTAACCTCTAGTCATTAATGTAACCTTCAGGTTTTGGGCACATGTCATAAATTCCATGGTCAAGTTAGATTTTGGAGCGAAACCATTGGCACTTAACCCGCACTTGAAACCCGCCATGTGACAAGTGATGGGGTCATGTTTAATGTTGCAGTGACAATGAAATTAATCGTGATCGTTTGGCGAAATTTTTTGCATGAAATATCACATGTGGCAAATGAATAGGCATAGACTGTGGAGTGGATAGTTTTTAGTTTTGGCACGCCAGTGTTTACCCAGTGGTTCCGGGGCTACGAACATGTGGGGAGGGGCTAGCCCCTCCGAACCCCCAACGTGGAAACCACAACACGTTAAATACAACCGAAGTTTTTATAAGGTTAAGGATCAATGGTAGACGAGTCTGTAATGTGCTGTGTGTGTAGGAAACAAGTCTCGGGGTCGAGCCCTGGGGACCCCAAATAAAATTTTACACCATGAAAATAGGCCACGTGGTAGCCTCCGGGCCTACCACGTGGCAACCTCTAATTTTCCGAAGCAAAGCTTCATACAATCCAACTGCAAATAAGATCTAGACACTTGGTGTAATATTAATGGTCCAAGAGGAATATTTAGGGGAATATTTTGAGGAATATTCTAGGAATATTCCTTAGAATATTCTTTTTTTAGATTTCCCAAATTCCAGTCAAACTTGGTCAAAGGCCAGAAATTATAGTTTACTAGACTTTTCAAATCACAATAACTTATTCATATTGTGTCTGTTTTTTGAACCGTTTATGGCCTTGGAATAAGGAAGAGGAGATCTATCTGGTTGCTTAGGTTCAACACACTTTCGAACACTTTGAAATTTGAGCTATCACTTAGGTCCTTGATCGAAATCTAATCACACCTCCTCATTGGGAATCTTTTGGACCCAAAAAGACTGATTAACTTATCTGTTCAGTAGATGAGAGTAAAACACCCTCTTATTTTCAGCCTCCATATGTGTGCCTTGCATGGCTTAGTGCCTTTGAACCACAACTCGAAGGTAGTCAACACTTCCCTTCCTGAATGCTCTTGTCATTCTGTCAAGGATTGTCTTCTTTGCACTCACTCGGAAATTTCTAGTGAGAAATTGATCGAAGGTAGATGAACATCTTTTCCTTAATCATCGATCCAAGGTGGCTAAAAAAAACGTGAGATTACAACAAAAAACATTCATACATAACTAAAATTTTTATATGTATAAATGAATGTATGTCTTACTGTGTCAAGATGTCAAACCACTTCTTACCAAGCCACTTCCACGAAGAATTTTGCTGCTGAAAATCTCCTTGATGTGAAACATCTGGTCTCACATCAGTGATGGAGTCTTTGGTTCCACTTTCGCCAGTATTTCTATCCTCTTGCCTTATGTGCTTGGGATGATTAGCTGGATGGAATGCCCAACATTGGGAAACAACATGTCCCCTCTTCTGGAAATGTGGGCAAGTATTTTTCCTCTTCTTTGCAATTTTTCTTTGCCTAAACTGTTTCCTACACTTCTTCATCCTCTTCCAACATTTTGAAACAACATGGTTACATAGACCATAATATGCACAAAAAATCTTTCTTCCTTTCATGCATGAAAAATTGTCATTCCTTGCAGAAAAATAATAAGCTTGAATATGGGAAGAATTATACCTGGCATGCTATTTTGCATTTCCATCATTTTTACCTTCGTGAGGAGATGAACTTGTAGAGGCTCCAACTTTCTCTTGAAGAATAACATCAGTGTTCATGTCTTGAAAACTGTCCGAACTCTCATGCTCGCTGTTGTGGATGATTTTGTCACCCTCCTAGGGACAACCTAGAGTTGCCATAGACCAGTGCCTAGGACATCTTAATATAGCAAGGAGCTCATTATATGCTTGGGTTGTCAGTCCAAAGAGCCCACTTACTATCTCTTGCTTGAACAAGGAAATTAGATTAGAATGGGACCAATCTCTCTCAGAAGCTGATACAAGGATAAGAATAGTGTAGGAACATCATGTAAAACTCAAATACAAAGGCATCAGACAGTTAAGAGACAGCTTACTGTAAAGAGGGCCGGTTCAAATAATATATCACAGAAATCAAATATCAGGAAGTGAGTGCAGTGAGGAAACATAAGAAGATATTAGCTGGCATGAGACTGATACCCAGATACACAACAGAACCATATAAGTGTGCACCAATTTACGAATCCTTATATGACAATGGCGTTTTAAAAGCACCCTCCTCAAGAAACTAATATAGCAGAAAATATGGAAAGAGTGAACATGGAACAATATACCATGACTAGGCCTATTTAAAGCGCTTGACTAATTCCAGAAAGGGCATCAACGAGGATGAATCCTCATTGCAAACTAGTGAGCCACTCGCATTCTAGAACATGATACAAGAAGATAATGAGCATGAAAGAGATATTGTATTAACACATGAGAGAAATTACATACTGTGAGATACCAAAGACCAGAATCCTCACTACCGTTATAACTCCTCACTGAGACCCTACGGGCTCTGAACCTTCATACAGAAATATTACAAAAATGTATACAGAAGTCTTCTCGCTGCACAGTTTGCTGATAGAAATCTGGAACCCCTACAATGTCTTCTTTCTGAGCTTTTATAGAGAAGGATAGAAAATTCTAGAGGAGGAGGTAGATGGGGCACAATTAATGACCTAATTTAAATAAAATGGCGGAAAACATCCATGCCCACTCCATGAATGACTAACTATAAATGGCTGTACTTTACAATCTGTCTATAGAAATAAATGCTAGGAGATTAAAACCTCCTTATATACATGACACAAATAATAAAATATTTACAATGTGTTGCCTTCGACTGAGGGAAAATCTGCTGCCGTAAGTGACCTGAGATATTCTGCATTTTTGTACTATACTCTCGGTCCTCGATTTTAGATTTGAATCCTGGATCTTTAATTCAGGGCGAATTTCTCTGGAGGGTTCTGTAAATCCATATCTGAGTCTTCTTTAATGGCAGTCGTTTCTCGCACCTACCCTCAGCTTCTTCATTAAATTTCACCCACAGAAAATCGTCCTTCATGGGCTCTAAACCTTAGCATCAGAGGCAACGAATTAAAACACCCTCCTGTTATATTGAGACCTGCAAAACCCAAAAAATATTAGAGAAAACCGACATAAATGGAGGCGGGGACAATGGGTACATGGTCGACCAGGAGAAATACACAGGATGGCGGAAGAAGGACATTGGAGACTCTGATTGAACGAAGAGACTGTGAAGTTTTCACGCAAACTGTTTAGTTGCGGGAAACGAATAAAATGGAGAATATGAGCGAAAACATGCGCACATATATATGTATATATATGATGGGGAAAGTTATGTTGGACGCACGGGAACAACACACGTGGAGGTACGGGGGAACAGGTGGAAAAATGATGTGGCGGAGTCAACAGGCGGGGAGACTGTATCGTGGACCGTCAGATTGTAAACACAGATCAACGGCTGGAGGTGAGTGAGAGCGACACGATGGTGGGCCCTATGTCATGGCGGACATGTGATAGCGCATGGGAAACTATGGCCCACATCTGCCATTGGATGGAGATCAATAGATCGGACGGTTCAGACGAATTCCGCTGCCTGGCGATTGTGTAGACTTTAACGCACGGGGGAAAGCGGTTTCATGGCCCGTACCAAAGACACGCGGCATTTTTTCTATGGAATCGCTGCATCCGTGATCAATACCTCCACTTCAATGAGAGTGGTGTGGGCATTACCACCAATTTCCTGCGCGCGGGGCCCTCCATGTAAAACAAATGCCGCTTTGTCGATTGGACTTTGATTGGACGGCCATCATTTCGCCCGGAATATAAAATGATAAGCCCTTCTCTTTTGAGCTTGAGGTTCTGGGGCTCAGGTCACGTGGTAGCCAAAGCGCAGGGGGCTAAGACTTTAGAACTGGGGCCCGATATGTTTAAATTTGGGTTTTTGACTATTGTAAAGCGGATTTTCGGGCGGAGATAGTAATAGCAAATAGGAGCATAGAACTTTGGCCACGACAGAGATGCGAAAGAGATGGTGGACCGAAAATTTATATGCAGGAGGAAATATGTACAACATCAACTCCATCTGGGGACGGCATGGTCATCCTCGGGCATGCCGAGAACACGTAGACCTCAGACCCTCCTGTATGTGAATTTTATTCTACAATCCCCTTGCATTTTCTTCAAAACTCATTAGCACCCATTCCTTATTAAAAGAATGATAAAACAAAAGAAAACTAATGTACAATATAATACACCAGGCTGTCTTCGCCTCTTGGGTCCCATACTTTGCTTTGCTGGCATCTATTGGTTACATTATTCTTCAGTTGTACCCCTCCATGTTTCCATATTTTATTATGCAATTTGCCTCCAGCTATGCTTTCACTTTCTGTTCTGGTTCTTTCATTGCCAAATTTTCTCGGCTTTCTTGCTGCTATCTGCTGTTTATGAGACTCCTTCATCATCAGTCTTCTAATGCTGTCAGTTTTCATGTCCGGCTTTTCTTTTTTTGGGAACTTACCTTGCCCACTGTTGTCTCCAATATGACTCTTGTAAACCTGATCGCCTCCTTCTTGTATTTTGAAAGGGAGTGGGGTCTCTACTTTTTGTTTCACAATAGCAGTTCTAAGACATTTTCTCCCTGCTGGAGTCATGCTGCTAGAAAGGACCCTTGATTCTTCTTCAAATGTTTGCAATAGATGCACATAAGGATCATAAAATGATACTTGGTCAAAAGTGTTTGGCAAGCAGGCTTCAACCAGGATTTTATCTCCTTTCACTGGATCAAGAAGAAGACTCTTTTGAGGGAGAGAATCTCCTTCATTCTCTAAACTGGAGGACTTATTGCATACTGGAGCTGAGTCCTTTTGGAGCTCTGGTATATTCTGCTGTGCTGTGCTGAGCTCTATGAAAAAATTTATGAATTCTTGAGCAGGGGCTTGCTCCATTATTTCCTCTTTTTCAAGAGAAAGCTCGCTGTTTTCATCTTGCTCAAGAATCTCTTCTTGGCTCTCCTCCCCTCCTTCCTGTATTGAATCATATTTTTTCAACATAATCTCCAGCAACCTGATTTCTTCATTCCATGAGTTAAAATATTCCACCGAATTTCCTTTTTCCTTTATTTGACTATCAAATGGTGTCAAATTTATTTCATCAACATCAATCTCTATGCTGGATAATTCACTCTCTATTTCTAGGAATCCCATCATCTGTTCTTCATCTTCAAAGACCTGGCAGTGCTTGATATTATGTCGGGTGAGTGGTGCCTCTGGAGGAAGCATGAAAGAGGTGACCTGAGATTGATATGCTGGTTTTTTCAACAGTTCAGTTAAGGGGACTGGAATTCTGATCTTCTCAAGTTCTTTTTGCAAATTAAAAGCAGAAGGGGAATTTTCTATTGAGACTTCTTTGGATTCTTCATTTTGGTCTTGATTTCTGGTCCGCTTCCTTGAAGATTTCAGATCGTATCTTCTATTGAAATGTGCTTGCATGAAATCATTAAATTGTTTACAATAATGGTCAATTTCTGCTTCTTCTTCTTCTTCTTGCAATGAGCATTCCATATCATCATTATTTGAAAAAGCAAGATTTGACTCTTCTAATTGATAAACAACATCTTCAGTGGGATCATCTGCTGGACCTTCCAGGTACAGTGGATGTGGTACCTGATCTTGCTGCTCCTTTGTTTCTATTGGCAATATCTGGAGTGGGGGTCTCTTATACTGGGGATTATATCCTCTGTCTGGAGCATTATAGAAATTCTTGGGGGCAGCATTTTCAGCTTCTAGTTCAAGCTTGACTAGCTTTTTGATCATTTTGCTCATTTCTTCCATTTGGTCTGAATCTTTGCCCTGGTTTGAAGTAGATACCTCCTCTTTACCCCTTCTTCTAGCATCCTGTTCGGATTTTCCCTTTGATTTACCAGTGGCAGAAAAATTTGCCTCCAACTCTAAAGCATCTATCTGAGCATCATCCAAAGTGACAGGTAGTCTTTCCCGCAGACAGAAACCAAATTATGAGTCAAACGCTGCTACAAAAACAAATTTAGCAGCAGTTTGATGAGGCTTCATATCAGCAGGAAGGCTCAAATACAATTTATTAAATCTTTTAATAAATTCTGCCACCACCTCATTTGGTTTCTTCTTCAGAGTATTGAATTCAATAAGACATTGACCATAATCTTTCTTTTCTCCCCATTTCCTGAGAAAAGTATTCTCCATGTCATCCCAGGTGGTTACTGAACGGTTTCCCAATGTCTTGAACCATTTTCTGGCTTCACCATCCAAAGATTGCACAAACAATCTCAATACCACATCTAAATGTTCAACATTTAAGTTCTCCGCAAAAGAGCAGAAGGTCTCGAGGTGCTTCTGAGCATCGACCTCATTCTCACCATTAAATCTCGGCAGAATCTTCAAATAATCTTGTGGCATATCATTTAGCACTTGGGGCAAGGCCAGAGGAGCATATTTGTTTAATAGAAAAGCAGGAACATTATCCATTGGAGGAGGAGGGGGTTGTACAACAATTTGAGGCACAGATGAAGGGAGAGGAGTAGGAGGAAGTAGAGTATGAATAACAATGGGAATATATTGCACAGAAGTCTAAGGTGTGGATGGAAATAATTCACGATTGACAGGAGCTACTTCTGTAACTTCTTCGGCCTCAGGGGTAGGATGAAAGTTCTCTTTGTTTCTAGCACTTCCCCTGGGTGGGCTATCTGAGTAATATTAAATATTTTTCTCAGTGGAGTCAGGATTTTCTACTTGGATTTCTTGGGAAGAAGAGGATGGATAATATTCTTCAGACAATTCAGGAATTTCAGCACGAACTGATTTCTCTTTTTTTTTCTTTTCTTTTTTCAACTTCTTCTGTGAATGGTCTTCTCCGGGTCAGACACAGGAGTTTTCGGCTGTGAGGTATCTGACCTCAAATGGGGCTTACAAGAAGCCAAGACTTCCAATAAAATTTATCAAATAAAGACCAGTGGAGTCGCCAAGGTGAGAAATCTGCAACTCTTCACCTCTCTGTGCTCACCTGATTAGAGAGTGAAAATAAGATGTCGAACCCAGGGAAACAGATATTCTTGAATTCGTTCCCCGGCAACGGCGCCAGAAAGATGTTGTGGATGATTTTGTCACCCTCCTAGGGACAGCCTAGAGTTTCCATAGACCAGTGCCTAGGACATCTTAATATAGCAAGGAGCTCATTATATGCTTGGGTTGTCAGTCCAAAGAGCCCACTTACTATCTCTTGCTTGAACAAGGAAATTAGTTTTGAATGGGACCAATCTCTCTCAGAAGCTGACACAAAGATAAGAATAATGTAGGAACATCATGTAAAACTTCAGCATGAAAGCATCAGACAGTTAAGAGACCGCTTACTGTAAAGAAGGCCGATTCAAATAATATATCACAGAAATCAGATATCAGGAAGTGAGTGCGGTGAGGAAACATAAGAAGATATTAGCTGGCATGAGACTGATACCCAGATACACAACAGAACCATATAAGGGCGCACCAATTTACGAATCCTTATATGACAATGGCATTTTAAAAGCACCCTCCTCAAGCAACTAATATAGCAGAAAATATGGAAAGAGTGAACATGGAACAATATACCATGACTAGGCCTATTTAAAGCGCTTGACTAATTCCAGACCTGCAAAACCCACAAAATATTAGAGAAAACTGACATAAATGGAGGCGGGGACAATGGGTACATGGTCAACCAGGAGAAATACACAGGATGGCGGAAGAAGGACATTGCAGACTCTGATTGAACGAAGAGACTGTGAAGTTTTCATGCAAACTGTTTAGTCACGGGAAACAAATAAAATGGAGAATATGAGCGAAAACACGCACACACACACACATATATATATATATATATATATATATATATATATATATATATATGACGGGGAAATTTATGTTGGACGCACGGGAACAACACACGTGGAGGTACGGGGGAACAGGTGGAAAAATGATGTGGCGGAGTCAACAGGCGGGGAGACTGTATCGTGGACCGTCGGATTGTAAACACAGATCAACGACTGGAGGTGAGTGAGAGCGACATGATGGCGAGCCCTATGTCATAGCGGACAGGTGATAGCGCGTGGGAAACTCTGGCCCACATCTACCATTGGATGGAGATCAATAGATCAGATGGTTCAGATGAATTCCGCTGCCCGGCGATTGTGTAGACTTTAACGCGCGGGGGAAAGCGGTTTCATGGCCTGTACCAAAGACACGCGGCATTTTTTCTATGGAATTGCTGCATCCGTGATCAATACCGCCACTTCAATGAGAGTGGTGCGGGCATTACCACCGGTTTCCTGCGCGCGGGGCCCTCCATGTAAAACAAATGCCACTCCGTCGATTGGACTTTGATCGGACGACCATCATTTCGCCTGGAATATAAAATGATAAGCCCTTCTCCTTTGAGCTTGAGGTTTTGGGGCTCAGGTCGCGTGGTAGCCAAAGCGCAGGGGGCTAAGACTTTAGAACTAGGGCCCAATATGTTTAAATTTGGGTTTTTGACTATTGTAAAGCAGATTTTCGGGCGGAGATAGTAATAGAAAATAGGAGCATAGAACTTTGGCCACGGCAGAGATGCGAAAGAGATGGCGGACCAAAAATTTATATGCAGGAGGAAATATGTACAACACTCGCCATAAGCTGCATGTCTACACACATCTTGATGCAGCATAGGCTTCAAACAACGGAAATCAACTTGAAAAAAAACTTGACATGTTTGTGGTTTAGAACTTGGAAATTTTTTTATCTTTGAAGTTGCCTCAAATGCCTTCATGGCTGTAGAGTTTTCTCCACAAGATTTTACATAACCAAGACCAAATTTTTTAGGTCTTTCCTCAACCAAAATAGGATCAATCATGCCTTGTGTATGTTTTCCTAAACCCTTGCCTTCATAACCCATTTTAAATGTTAACTTGGACCCTATACCCCTAGTGTTCTTTTCAAATTAATGAACACATATTTTTGAAGATGAAACTCAAGAAAAATTATAGTGAATTACCTTTGCTTGACGCATGTACTTGGTTAAGGCCTCTTGGGCTTGATGGAGATGCATCTCCATCTCATGCATTATTAGAAGAATTCCTTCCTTCTCTTGCTCCATAGCAACCAATTTATCATGAAGTCTAATGCTTTCTCTTATGTCTTCATACAAAATTTGCACCATGTCCTTCAGGATGTAGAAGTCTCTCTTCATCTCTTCATCGAAGAATCTTGTGAAGAAGGAGGATTTTGAAACCTCACTTGAAGAAGTTGTCATTATGAAAATGAACTAAAGAACTTCAAAAAAAATTCAAGGGTTTCCTTAAGGTCCTTTGGGTAAGGAAGATTCCTTCAGACCTTCTTCCTTCTTTTCCTCTCCTGGACTTAGGTAAGAGTAGCTTTCCCTTCACCTCTAGCAAATTCAAGCAATAGTCAGTTTGAAAATAGTCAAATTCTTTAACTGTTAAAACACCTTTCAAGTCAAAAAAGCAAGCTATTGCTATGTCAATAAAGCAACCAAGTGATCCAATACCAGCTTGATATGAATATGGGTTGGATAACTTGTTATGATTTTTAAGAACCTCCCACTCAGTTAAACAAATAAAATATCTAGCTTATACTTGACTTTTGCAGAATTTTATACTGAAACAGGTGTATGTTTTTTAACTATTTAAGTGCTTTAAGTCCATTTGTTTTTGCTGAAATTAAACATGTACAAAAAACATGTAATGCATCAGATAAACATCAACACATAACAACAAATATAATCTAAGAGTTCACCCTAATATCGCGGGCTACATCTCCTTGAGCTCTTATCATCTTGACTTGGCTGTTTGGGATTATGATGAAAATATTATTTTACAAGTAAATAATTAAATCCAATGGTTATTTTGGCTGTGCCATTGGGTTTATAATACCATCATACCCCTTTCATTGTTTTCATCACTTTGAAAACAGATCTAGGCTCCCTTAGACTTGATTCCTTCTGTCGGTGCTCTTGAGCTACCCTGAGCTTCTCTATGGCACTAACTCCCTCAGAATTATTTTTATGTCCCTAAAAAATCACCTAATGTCTCCAACACATATCATACTTCCAAAATGGAGTGATCATTTGCTCCAAAAGAGCACTGTCTCCCCAATCTAGGCCTCTTTCCACAATTGGCCCTGGGCTGCCCAAAACTTCCCTATGGCCCTTTAAACTTCAAAAGTCTTCAAATGTATATGAAAATAACTTCAATGGATTTATAATACCAAAAATCATCATAATAGACTATTTTTTCACTGAAATTGGCCTCTATTTTCTCTGGTTTCACCTCCAACACTTGGTGGCACCACTGGCTTTAGGGTCCAAGAAAACTTCTCTGTGGGTTCTAAACCTCTATAAGTCCTAAAAATATTCTACAAACTCCTCCATTGGATTCATAATTCTCATTGTAGTCAGTAATGACTATTGGTTTGCTGAATAAGGCCTCTAGCTGCCCTGGCTAGGCCTCAAACTGCTATTGGCACTTGCTGGCCCTAGTGGCTCCTGGAACTGCTCTGAAGCATATTCGCCTTAAAAATTCCTCTACAGCCTCTAAAAACCACATCATTAGTTACATAACATGTGAAACATCCAAAAATTACTCTTGGATTACTAATAAAGGCCTTTAGTTGCACTGGCTAGGCCTCAAACTGCTGCTGGCCCATGGTGGCCCTGGTGGCCCCTAGAACTTATTTGAAGCAAAAAAATACTCAAAAATCCTCGAAAAAACTCACCAATGAGTCTGGAGTGTCCAAGAAAGTCGAAATTTACTATTCACACTCCAAAATTGGTCGAATCTAGCTCAAGATAAAGCCTAAACTCATTTTGTCGAGTGACCCCTAAAAACCCTCCACTAAAAATGGAGATATTGGACTTAACTCTAGTTACACTTGGAAAATCCCCAAATTTGGGGTGCACTCCACATTACCCACCAACCTAACTGCTAGTGATTAATGTAACCGTTGGGTGATGGGCACATGTCATAAACTCCGTGGTCAAGTTACATTTTGGAGCAAACCATTGGCAATTAACCTGTAATATTCCCAAATGGGAAAAGCAGGAATATAGTGAAAAATATTGGAATAGTAGTTGTTATGGAGGTAAATCCTCTCTGCGGACACAGATGATCCTTCTATCCCTAGAGTGGGTCTAGTAGCAAAAGGACAAGCTATAGTGTAGGTTCCTAATTATTGAATGAAATAGATGAGGTAGATCGTCCTACCTGGAGTCCAATGTTGTCGTTGTGGAAGTTGTAGTGGTGGCCTCTCTATTCCTGTCTCGAAAAGTCATGATCCTTTCAAAGTGATACTTGGATACCTATACAAGATCAACAAACAAGAGCAGCGGACAAAGCAACAATCTTATTCATAATTACTAACCAGTCAAGGAGTGCTACACATGTTTCATCACTAAAATACATCAACATGACATGGGAACCAGACAATAGTTATACATATTTATTAATAGAAGAAAGAGTTACAACCAATCCTTCACGTCGCAACCTCCTTCAATGGGGTTCAGATGAAGCGCGTCTCAACTATTTTCAGGGAATTCAGATGGGGTAAAGGCACAAACCTAAGCTCTCTCAATGAGGGACTCTTCCGTTCTATCTTGAATAGAAATATGTCCAACGTTTCTGCTACAATATCTTCAGTTCAACTAGCTTCATCAATGGATGATGGCTATATTTATAGAGGGAAAGGAGGTGGTTGGGATCCCTACTACGGTGGTAGGGAGGCCTTATCCTTTGGGAGGTTTCCCAAAAGGTGGAAACAAGAGGCCAAAGGAGGGAGTCCGTGGTTATTCAGTCAAACCACTCCCTATGACTCATCCACGAGGTTGTTGTGATTGAAACTTCACTTCTATTTTAAAAAAAAATTCCATAAAAAGATTGGTGTAGGTGGCTAATTGAGATAGAGTTCCAGCTGGCATGGGGGCCAGTGTTAATCTGCCTCATCAGCGCGAGGGCATAATGGGCTACCAGCGCCAAGGTAAAAATGGGTGTTTTTGGTGGTCTGTTCAGGAAATGATCAACAAAAGGAATGTTGTCCTCCTGGAAAGGGATGCAATGGTGGTATTTGCATGGCATGACACTTTATTTTGATCACAGAAATGAGCCTCCAATTTTCAGGATGGGGATCGCAGGGACAGTGACAAAATGCTGTGTAATAGATGCCCCCTAAAGAATGAGGTCGGAGAGAGAGGAAGGGGTGAAATTTTTTATGAGAACGCATACGAACCAAACACCACTATCGAAAGACCTACAATGAAAAATAAAACTAATATCTTTGAGACATGAACATGTGGTATGGGCATAGACATCCATAATAGAGTACATATAAACTGAGATCCGAGGTATGGACATAGCCATCCAGCAGTAAGGATGAACAAATAGACTCAGGTATGGTCGCAACCATCCAATTAAAAGAGTCATGTAGTAAAGTCATGATAAATCATAATATTTCACAGCCTAGATCTTATCAAACAAAACCTAGGGTATCGCGCTCCATCTCGACTCAAACAAGTACAAATTCAAGCATGCAAATATGTGAGATGAAGTCAAACATGCAGGAAATTCACTTGATTACCAACCAATGATGAAAGCTATTAACAAGTGTGAGAGAAACCACCAATAATGAAAATGGCTCTCAAGGTACAATAGGTACAATCCACGAAATGTGAATAGTGAGCTAGCATCGAATACTAGCAGAATCACTTGATCGAAGGCCAATGATGTGGACTTATCATGGAATGCGAAGAACTTTCCATTGAGGCATGCAGGCTCCAAGGTACCGGTAGGGAGTCTCTAGGCCAACTTCTTGGATAATGAGCTGAGGTTGACAGGAAGTGACCTGGTCGAAGGAGGGCCATAATTTATCCCACATCATCAACAAGAGACAGAGGAACATAATGATATTGAATCGGGACTAATAGAGAATCAGAGGGAGGTTGAAAATTGCAAAGGCAAACTTCTCTTGAACATATCAACGACATGACTCTAGATTTGGCAGTATTTGACATCAAGGGATCTAAGGTCATGGTGATGTAGCAAAGAGTAGATGAGAGGTCAAAACAGATTACCCAAACCCACGAAGGCAAGAATGAAGAAATGAGATGTCCCCAACCCGACACGAATGCAAACAAGTGTCATGTTAAAGAGTGACATATTGCTGATGTTGGGGTTCCCATGTTTTGGTCAGATTGGCAAGACCAAAAGATGAGACAACATCATAACCACTTTGGGGTCCTAGGATCTAGCCCTCCTGGACCCGGGGAGGGATCTCTCTAATAAAAAAAAGAATGATATATCTTTGAAGGCTCAAATGAGATGTTAGGCTAGGTATGAAGCACAAAGGGGAGTTTAAAATGATTTGGTTGGCTGGTTGCTGGGTTGGTCATGAGATCATAAACTAAGAAAGTAATGGAAGAAAGGAAAAAAGCAGCAGGATATTTCAGCAAAGAGGATAGGTCAAGAGAGTGCCATCCATTTGGCTATGGAGTCATGAAAGGTGATTACATGCAACAACTAGCCAAAGCCTTTAGAGGGCAAGTCATCTAATACTAAAGGATCCTTTAGATTAGATGGTGGGATGGGACATTAAGGATTGAAAGTGAAAGAAGGAAAGAAACCCAATTTCTGTCTATAGATCAGGTCAGAGGTCATTTAACTCCAGAACTTCTTGGACATACTCATAGGCAACTCTCAAAGGAGGGACAAAGGGGCAGCTTATAGATCGGACCAAAGGTCATTTAACTCCAGGTCATCTTTAGCATGCTCTAGGGAAAAACAAAGATAAGTTTAATAGGGAGATCTTAGAAAGGCCAGCTGGTCGCACAAGGATCCTAGTGGATAGGGCTAACTCTAATCCCCAGTGTTCCCAAGTCTTCCAGCTCAAACCCAACAAGAACAAATAACAGCAGAAAACATTGAAGGCAAGGAGAGCAGAGACATAGGGTACCTAACAAGGGTAAATCCTATGCCATATTTCTGATGCAAGCCAGCAGAAAATGAAACAATATGAAAATGTAATAAACAGAATTAGGAAAACATAACCAATAGTAATAGACCAGGATCCTGTGAAATGTGCTTTGATTAATTGATGCAAAACCAGTCACATACACTGAGCTCAATGGCTGTTACAATCCAGGCTTCTTCTCCCAACCTACTACATACAAACTACTCTGCTAATCCCTCCCAAGACTGTTCTGACTGTTAGAATGAATCCCTCTAACAGCAACGATGGCAGCCGAACAAAAACCTTTACAATATGTTCTTGAGGATTATTATATGAGAAAGAATAAACATGGTAGTTGCAAACTTAAATGCAGCATTAAAACTCTGAAATAGTAGAAGAGCCGAGGCTCCATTCGATTTTAATTCTAAGCATTTATCTTCTGTGATTTTCAGATGGAGGAGTGATCTTCGTCAGGCTGCAATTTACTTCCAGGTATGTCTATGATGTACTTGCTGCAGTGTTTTGGTGGATTGCACAAAAATGCAGAATAATGATGCTAGGGTCTGCCATACTACATAACTAATGCGCTGGTAGCATAGGACTGTAGCCAGGATGGAGATATTCCAGAACACGGCATAGAATAAAAGCACTATGGATACTGTGTTCTTTCTCAGGAGGGAACTTCTGCTGATACAGGAACCTTGATAGTATGGTTTTCTATGCACTGGACCTTTGAGC
The DNA here is from genome assembly GCA_034641835.2 of Pinus albicaulis. Lineage (NCBI taxonomy): Eukaryota > Viridiplantae > Streptophyta > Pinopsida > Pinales > Pinaceae > Pinus > Pinus albicaulis. The sequence goes on along the minus strand of CM076579.1, from coordinate 205,752,968 downwards.
GATCCACGGGGTCTTTGATTTTGGTACTCCTTGCCTTCTAAAATCCCTCAAGAAACTCAAAATTCTTCTATTTCTTGCCTCAAGCTCTCTGTTGATCCCGTACTATCTCTGTGCAATTCGAGCTTTAATGGCGCTGGAGGGGTTATACAGAGTTTAACCCTGTTTCTTTAATGGCAGTCATGTCATAACACCCTCCAGGTCTTCCTTCGCGATTTCAAACTTTTCACATGGTGCTTTCTGCGTTTTCTGTCACTGTAATAGGACTGTGCATCATGGTATTTTTCTGCCCCTCTGTAACCCTGCAACATACGAAAACTGGTTAAGAAAACCATGCATGGGGGTCGGATGATGTGGACGATTGTGGAGAAATGGCGGAAAATGAAAAGGAATGGTGGAGAGATGCTCTGGTGGAAGGTTGGTGGAATGTGTAGAAAATGAATGTTTGACTGTGGAATGAACATATAACGGGGGTGAGTGGATGTACGGTGAATACACGTGGAGCGGTGACGCGTCGGGTTCGAGAGATGATGGGACAGTCAACGGTGGGGGGTGAGAATAAATCTGGGCCATCCGATCTCGGGAGGAGATTGACGGCTGGAGACGCGGCGGAGGGCGACGGACAGCGGGCCAGGGGTATGGATGCCTCTGGTTAAACTGTGCGTAGCTTCGTGGAGCGACAACTGTTAGTTGGGTGATCACAGATTGGATGGCTGATATGCATATCACTCCGTATCCTGTGCCAAATGTTAACGCGCAATGAGCAGGTAGTTTTGAAACAGTTCCGCTGCCACGCGTCGCACGATGAGTGGAATCGCTGGCTCATCGGAAAATACCACCCACCTCCGAAAGGCGGTGCGATAGAAACCAAATGGTTTTTTAATAGTGCGTGGGGACCACCAGGGCGGGTAAACTCCGAACTGTCAGATCTGCAGGAAATGAACGGTGGGTCAACTATCGGAGAGGTGAACGGGGAGGGCCACGGGCACGACGGAGCCAGCGAACGCCATCCGATCTGTTTATATCAACGGTTATAAATGCACCCGATATCCATATGTGATAAGCACCCTCAGGGCTAGCACTCGGTCCTAGAGCTCGGGCATATGGGAAAGAAGGCTGAGGGGCTGGGGCCGAAAGGGGCTGGCCCATTACAAAGGTAGAAAATGGGTTCTTTGGCTTGTTTTCAAGGAAATCAAAAACCAATATGGGGTAACGATAGAGGAAAAAAAGAAGAAGGGTTTCTTGGTTAAACCAAGGGTGAATGCATGGTTTAAAGGGGATTTTGGGAGGATTAGAAGGACTAGAGGGCGGATTTTGGGGGTAGAAAGGAGATTTAGAAAAAGGGGGGCAAAGGAATGAAATGGAGAAAAACTGCAGGGGTACAAGGGGCAAAAGAAGGCCTTTTGGAGCACAGTCTTTTACAATCAAAGAGGCTTTATAATGGGAATCAACAGAGGGGGTTTTATAAAGGGCAGAGGCACAGGAGGCTTCAAGGATGATGTGTTTTCAGAGGAAATGCATTCCTTGAAGGCTCAAAAACATATTAGCCCCCTGTTTGCTTGTAAAAAATTTATAGGGGGCTAACAGCTGACACAACTAAAATCTGGTTCAATTTTCCCCCACCAATTCTGGCGAGTACCCCAATTATTTTTGAAAACAAGCTTGAAGGGGATATCATATGCTTGTGCTGTAAGTTTGTCCTTCAGAAAAATCCAACCTAGTACATTTTACGAGCCCTAGGAAGGAGGAACTCGGTGAAATTCATGGTGACGATGTCCGATATCATCAGGGTTTAATGAGTCTGAAAAAGGAAGAAATTGACGTATTTTCATGTTTAGAGAGTTTGAAAAGAAGCAGAAAATAAAACTCCATCATGTCCCTTTTCGTAAGTAGTCTCTCAGATCTGAAAAGGTAGAAAACAATATCTAAAAGAACCTCTTAGTCGCGATAGGCTAAGGTATTCCTTTTTCATAAATAATATGTCCCAACCTGAAAAAGGGGTAAATGTATACTGGGTAGATATCATTTTTCAGACATTTAACGAGTTCAAAACGACAAGAGTCTCGAAAATATTTTCAATTTTTAAGAGCCAGAAAAGAGTTGAAAGTTGACTCCTCCTGAAGGAATGAGTGGTATAAACGGTAGCAACTAGTTTCGATGATGGTGGAATTGCTCAGAACAAGATAAAGTTCAAGAGGCTAGCTAATGAGACCACTCATTGCAGAGGTTCCTCAAGAATGGGTAAAACAATCAAGTGAAAGCGTATGATCGTCCAAGCACATAGTGACTATGGAAGGAGAAAACCAAGGCTCATCTGAAGAAACAGGCTGATAAAATGGCAATCACGAGAGGTAATGGTTTCATTTTTACAAAAGCTTGAAATCAAGAAACTCTGCTTGAGGTTGGTTTCATTTTTACACAATCTTGAAACTGAAACAAACTATGCTTGAAACTGGTTTCATTTTTACAAAAGCTTGAAACAAAGATAAACTGTGCTTGAAGATTTGTTTCATTTTTACACAAGCTTGAAACAAAGATAAAATATGCTTAAATTTTTTTGCATGCCCCCAACATGGTGACTAAATTCGAGGTACATGCCCTCCAAGATGCAGTCCATTCACCAGAGTAGATTGCTAGTTACTGATAGGTGGATGGAGTGAAGATTCAATCATGAGATCAAGTGAAAAAATCGACTAGGATTTTACGAGATCTGAACAAAGATTTTAATTGAGCAGGAACATGTTTCATTGTTTTAACGAGGTTGACACATTAAAAGAACTATCCTCAAAAGAGCTTGTTTCATTTTTTAAGGAGCTTCACACAACAAAATGAACTTTGCTCCGACAATATTTTACCATAACAAATAAGAGTTCATGGCTTCCAAGAGGTTCACATATGATGGGAGAACAATGTCTTGGAAATTACGACTGAATGCCCCCAATAAACGGTAATCGACGACATAATCACTAGGTGAGGGAAATGAACAAGTGGACACATAATTAACCCGTGGTGGGGAAGATACAACCGGCGGATAAAAATATGACAGAGATGATGGTGGACCAGCTGCCACCTCAGGACCAAAGAATGAAAGATGATCAATGGTCACGATCTGACCTTTATGTGGAAAACATATCACATGAAAAAGGGAGGAGACAAGCGCGCCCATGGCATAAGAATAATCATGCCCCAAGAGTACATTAAAATCCAAGGGACCTTGGACCACCATCACGTCTATATAGACGATTTTCCCTCCCAAAGTAATTGGCAGCTTCAGAAGGATCCCTAACGATTGACTGGTTCCTCTGTTAAAAGCCAGCAGATTTTGCGTAATAGGCATAAGTAGTGGAGAACCAAAAGCTTTTCAAGCAGTTGAAGAAAAAATACTAACAGACGCGCCTTCATTTATAATCATGTTAGGTACGACCACATCATAGGCCTGTACCATAATATCAAAAGGCACATAAGAAGGAAGGCGGTATCCTGCAAATCGACTCCAATCGAAGGAAGTGATCAAACTACTTGGAGGGGATACCATTAAACTGAGATGGTCATCCCCTAGTGTTATCAGAGAAGGAGGAGCATCCTCCTGGACCTCCATCATGGGAGCAGGAGGAGCATCTTCTTGGACTACAGGGACATGAGAATCTTTCTCCAAGTCTCGAGGAATCTGAAGAAACAAGAAGAATGTGAGGGGGATGATATCCACTCTCGACAGAAAATACCTAATGAACCATCAGCGGGACCATATCGACCAATTCCATGACCAATGGTTGGTTGGGAATGGATTCGTGAATTTGAATTTCTGAGGGAGCAGGATCGACCAAGGATGACTCTTGACTGATCATGGCATTAACTAGCGGAGGACTCAAAAAAAGTTTTTGGTAATCAACCGGAAGGCAGGGTGCAAAAACAGTAGGGTTGCCCAACATTTTCGTGGCTTCATCCATGTACGGAAAAAGGTGAATGGGATGATGCCCTTCACAAAAATTACATTTATTCATGATCTTAACCTGTTTCATCTGAGTCTTATCAGTATTAGTCGAAGATGTGCCACCAATATGACTTCTAGAAGCCAAAGGCAACAACGGACGGTTGTCAGACCATGCTTCAAGTACCTTGGGAATGCCAGGGCAGTCTTGAAGAAAGTGGTCACCTTTGCACAACATGCAAGGGAATTTGACTTTCTGTGGCAGGTTTGATGGTTTTTCAATGGAAGGTGTCTGAGGGGCAATAGCCGCAGAGCTGGCCTCTCTCTTATCTGAATTCTTCTTCTTCTTCTTCATCTTCTTCTTCTTCTTAGCCACCTCATTACTATCATCCAGACTTTCACCGGGCGAAGTAGAAGAGGAGGATGAAGAAACAGGAGACGAAGGGAAGAGGTCCACCTTAGAATCAACATGATGTTGTTCAGGTCGAGGGGTTGGTTTTACAGTGGGCGGAACGCTTGAGACCACAGAGGTCGAGAATAACCAAACAGACAACCCAATAGTTAACCCAGGAAGGGGTAATGTTTCCATATAAGGAGCACCAACATTTCCAAAAGCAGGAAAAGTACCAGAATTCCCTTCGGAGGGGATTCCTTGGTTGGTAAACTCCGGAAATGTTGCCATTGGAAACAACCTTAAAACAAAATACTAAGGAAGATAAATTTAACCAGGAATATTTCGTGGGAAGTTAATTTTTAAGACATTGAAACAAAACTCTTCCATTTCATATTTTAAGAGTCGAGAAATGGGAAAAAGTTGACTCGATCAATTTTAGGTTGAAACGAGCATGAAAGGACAAGAGCTCGATGATATTTTCCTTTTTAAGGATTCACGAAAAGATCGAAATGACTACTATGGTAATCTAAGAAAGAGGGTGTCCCAAGTTTCCATGAACTTCCTGTTAGTATGAATCTTAATTCCAAGCGTATGAAAAAATAGCACTTTAGCGGCGCATAACAAACTGCCCTAACAACAGAAATGACTGCTAATATCTTCAGATCTGTAGTTAGGTGATCAAGATAAATGCTGCAAAAATCTAGATCTATGCATTAGAAGACATTAAACAATAGAAAAAACAGGATTTAATCCATGCATCCAATAGACAAGACAAGAATATATCAAATGAATTTTGTATTAATGGCACCTGGGAGGAAAACACAAGAGGGTGTTCCCTGTTCTCCTCAATGGGATGGGTTCTTGTAAGTCCTCAACACTTCAGATCCAGAATTCCTCTCTCTTTATGGTGTAGAAAACCCAAAAAAAAATAGAAAAATATGACTATGATGGTGGATCAATAGTCAGACCAAAAGTATAGATCCAAAGTGATCTTTAGGCAACAAAAGGTGGTAAATGAATGGGAAATCCCTTCTATTTATAACAAAATATTGAGCTAGTCTAGATATTGGTGCATAACTAAATATTATTAACCAAATCAAGATCCAACTTTTATGGAATATTTTATTATATTTGTTGGAGGGAAAAGGAATTTGACTTGGGTTAAATCCCTTTATTTGTAAATAATAAATAAATAAATGATTTATTTATCATTTTAAGGATGTGGTTGAGTAATAATCAAATAAATTACGATTTATTTAATTATTTAAGGGTGAATTAGTCATATTTAACAAAGAATATTATTTAAATAAGGTTTAAATAATCATTCTTAGAAAATAATAATATAAATAATGATTTATCTAATTAATTTCCTTGTTTTGGGTTAAATATAACCAGGAATATTAGTCAAAGTGTTGTTTAACTAATTATTCCTTGAGGAAAATCAAACAAATGTATATTTATTTAATATTTCCTCATGGGGTTTATTCTTTAGACCATAAAAAACTTAATAAAGGTGGTTTACTAAGTTATTTTCATAGTGAAAGAAATTTTACTTGGGGTAAAATTGGTCTTACATGGTGTACTTGGGTCCATCTAATAACAATAGGTTAGATGAACAAAAAATGGTGTAACAGATTGCCCCCCAGCATGCGAGCGTTAGGAGCTAATCGTATGACCGAAGTAAATTGTAAGAACTCAATCACTAGACATTGAAGGGGAAGTCAAAGAGAGAGAAGTATAAGGTAGACCAAAGTGCTGAAATAACTAGACCCTGAGGAGGCGAGACTTAGAGGTGCGACAAGTCCCTTTGATGCGTGAGTACCTGTGCTATAGGCGGCGGGGGAGGCATACCTATGCCCGCCGAGGAAAATTACAAACATTAAGGCGTCTGGAAAACCTTGGGACTGGCCAATATAGTACATGCTTGCATAAAAAAGAGCTAGATAAACAACACGATAATGATTCTCACATACATATTGTGCCTGGGATAATAGCTAGGACTTGTACAATGATATCTAAGTACATGAGATATAAAGACAACCCAGATTCCCCTAAACACAGGAAAGGGATCTGATAATCTAACTGATACATGCAATCTAAAGGGCGCTGCAAGCGACTGAGGCCTACATCATCAAATCTATGGAGCTGCATCGAAAGGCTGTAATGGAGAGGTCATCCGGGCTTGTGGGGGGCTACCTTTAGGGCCACCCCCTCATGAGGGCTGAGACGTCTCACACATACCTGGGAATCACCGATGTCAGCTATTGTATCACTAAACCATCGAGTATATAGATCTCGATCATGCTGAAAGGAGCTGGAGCTGAGAAACAATCAAGTCAAAGGGAAATAAGGTGTCCCTTTTCCTGATCTGAGGCACCGAACAAGAGTGGAAGCTAGAACCAAGGTACATCGCCCTCTAGACCTGTCTTCTGGAATGAATGAGCTGATGTCGACATAAGGAGGTCCGCCATAGGTGAGGCAATAAGGGATCCTCAATGAAGGCACGAGAGAGAATAGTAGAGCGATTGACAGACTGACACCGATGATGATGATGAAAGGGGGGGTACTGAGTAGCGAATGGACGACTTCCCTTGTTAGAGCATAAATGGCATGGATGATATAGCAGCGACTGACATAATATCATGAGGGATAGGGGATAGTGGGACTGAAGACCATAATGTGTGACACGAGAGAGGGACCAAGCAATGACGGATGAAGGACTATAGCGGGATTCAAAGGAATGCGGGATAGACTCCATGAATGCAATGATGACTCAACTCGGATGCTCTAAATAAGGGTGACTCAAATCATGGTGTTGCCACACAAAAAAGGTCCAATGGGGACCATGAAAACATGAGTACAAGATGGTAACTCACGACGAAAGTCGACACGAGCGTGGACAAGTATGGAGGAAAAGTGGTGCCCCTTATTACGAGTGTTGCAAGTGAAGAAATTTGGTTTTGAGGAGTGGTGAAGTGATGCTTCTTGGAAAAAAGTGTGTCCTGGGGAAGTATTAAATCACTAAAAAGTATGAGCTAGCTACCTAAAGAAAATAAAAATATGCATTTCTGGAAGGAAATGGTAAGGGTAATATTTCTTCAGATAGAGTGCATTGCGAGGATTGGGAAGGGGATGGCCTTCGAATTCCTTTAATAGATATGCCCCCTTACCTAAATCCTCACTAAGGATGTAAGGTCCTAGCCATAATGATTCAAAATTCCTATGACCAAGGACATCATGGGCTTGGTCATACACCAAAACAAGATCACCTTCGTGAAAAGTACAAGGTTGGACTTTTCGATCATATTGAGCTTTGGTGTGTTTCTAAGCTTTCTCAATGGTTTGCAATGCAACATGACGGTCTTCAAAAGCATGCTCAAGCATGATAAGTTGTTGTTCTAAAGGTTGGGTGTCAGGCAGAAGTTTGACGGGTAGATGAAGGGAAGGGATTTCACACTCGATCGGTAGGACTGCCTCCTCTCCAAAAACAAGGTGGAACACAGTAAACCCAGTGGCAGTTTTAATAGAAGTTATATAGGTCCACAAAGTAGGGAAGAGCATAAGGTGCCAATTGGTTTTGTGCTTATCCACCATCTGTTGAAGCATGGTTTTAAGAATTTTATTGACTACTTCAACTTGGCCATTACACTGGGGGTAATAAGACGAGGAATATTGGTGCTAAAATCCCAACAGGGAGGATAGCTCATGCCATATCTCATCTTCAAAATGTCATCCATGGTCAGAGACCAGTTTTTTTGGAACTCCGAATCGAGCAATCACATGGTTAATGAAAAATAGAGCTGCGGTAGCTATCGTGTTATTAAACGTTGGCATGGCCTCAACCCATTTAGTGAAATAGTCAACCACCACGACGATAGACTTATGGTTACCAACTGATGGCGGTCAACACTCCATAAATTCTATGGCCCATTTGCAGAAGGGACCAGCAGAGATGACAGGAAGGAGGGGAGCTGGTGGAGCTCGTGCCTTAGGGGAAAAATGTTGGCAATTGGGGCAGTGTTTGACTGCCTCAATGCAATCACCAAATAGAGAAGGCCAAAAGTACCCAGTGTACATGATTTTCTGGGCAGTGGCCAAACCAAAGAGGTGGCCACCACAAGCGCCGCTATGACAGGCATTGAGGACTTGCTCTGCTTCAGTGTGTGTGAGACAACGAAAAAGGACATAATCTACACTGTAACGATAAAGGTCGTCATCGATAAGAAGGTAGCGAGGGGCCTGGTGTCAGATATGTCATCGAGCATCATGGTCAAGATGGAGGGTGAACTTTTGGGTTTGCAAATAAGTGAGGATGTCCCCATACCAAGGGTCAGCCATGGTAATGGAAAACAAATGTTCATCGGGGAAATTATCATTAACTGGCGGATCTTGCGTACCTGTAGGTAGTTCAGAAATGAGTTTAGTGAGGGCTAAACATTTCTTACTTTTTGGTGTGACAAATTCAAGATCGAATTCCTGGAGGATCACGATCCAACGGGCGTACTTCGTATTGATGATTCGACGACTCAATAGGAAGGCCATAGGGTTGAAATTAGTCACAACCTTGGTGGAACGCACGAGGATGTAATGAAAAAGTTTCTGGACTGAGAACATGACAGTGAGTGCTAATTTCTCTTCATGTGAGTAGGATACAGGAGGTCCTACCAAGTTCTTACTGACATAATAGATAACATGTTCAATTCCATTGTCATCTTCCTGAATGAGGACTCCAGCGACTGAGTGGGTGGATGCAGAGATATACAGGATGAAATCCCTATCAAAGTCAGGTGGATGAATCAAGGGGGCAGATGTTAAAGCATGTTTCAGGGCATCGAAAGACTCTTGAGCACAGGTATCCCAAACAAAAGGGATATTAGAGTGAAGGATTCTAAGGAACCCATGCACGGTGGTGGCATAGTCAGGTACGAACTGGCGAAGGAAATTAGCTTTGCCTTGGAGGCTTGGTAATTGGCGTAAAGTACGAGGGATAGGAAGCTCAAGAATGGCTTGAAATTTTAATGGGTCAAGCGTGATACCATATTTAGACACAATGAAGCCTAGAAGACGGCTGACAGGTACACAAAAGACACACTTTAGCGGGTTGAGGTCGATATTATACTTGTGACATTGGAGAAATATGGTACACAGGTTGTGGAGGTGCTGTGCTCGATGTTTAGAATGTGTAGTAAGGTCTTCTAAATAAGCAAGGATAATATGAGCCAGGTCATGGAAACAGTAAGACATGGCCCGCTGAAAAGTGGCTCCTGCATTTTTAAGGTCGAATGGCATGACTCAATAGGCAAAGGTCCCCCATGGACTAATGAACGTGGTTTTAAGTTGATCAACACGATGAATAACAATTTGGTTGTACCCAGAGAAACCATCCATAAAGGATAGAACCTCGTGCCCCACACACTCATCAATGATTTGGTCAATGAATGGTGTGGGGAAGTTGTCTTTGGGACAGGCTTTGCTCAGATTGTGAAAGTCAGTGTAGACATGGATGGTGCCTTGTTTCTTGAGAACGGGAACTAGATTGGACACCCAAGTGGCATATTCAACGGGGTAGATAAAACCAGCCCACTTAAGCTTATTGATTTTGGCTTTGACAGCTTCTCTTCTGGAAGGATTAACGGGTCTCAACTTTTGACAGATAGGATTGGCATCAGGCCATGTATCAATATGGTTTTCGACAATGGCAGGATTAAGTCCGGGCATTTCTGAATAGGACTAGGTGAAAATATAGCGGAATTATTTGAATATCTTGGTGTAAGCCTCAACCTCTTCCAGGGTGCAATGGGCGCCCAAGGTGATATTTTCTTCTATCCCTAGTTTGTTAGAAATTTTAATTTTAATGGTAGGGGAGATATTGGCCATATTTCCTTCTTTGAAAGCATCAGGTGTAGGAATAAGATTTCTAAACCAATCAATTTCATTAGGAATGAAGTCTTTAGTTTCGACATCATATTGGTCATGGGATTACTGCAGGAGAAAGTATGCACGATGGTGCATATCATCCCACGGAAAGTTAGGATCGGTCAGCGCTTCCATAATGTCTTCATCGGAATGAAAGATGGGGTGACTGGAGGAAGGGAGACCACCTACCGTGTTAGAGCTACCTGACTCATCATCATGTGAAGAAAGGCTCACATGCACAACGTCATGGGGGATGACTGAAGAGTAAGCAGATAAGGTATCTACCGATGTTGAGCCCGGGGTGATCACTGAAGGGAGGTCAAGCGGATCATCAGGGGAAGTCTCCATGGGGTATTCCACTAAGGTTCTTATGGATGACGATAGGTAGAAAATGGTGGCTGAAGGCTTTGTCATGTTGACATTAGGAGGAGGGATGTTAATGGGAGTAGGCAGATCCTCTGGTTCTATCGAAGCAGAACTTGTGAACAAGGAAAAGGTGCACTTGTTACACTTGGCCTCGAAATGGTGGAAGGCTTCCAAAGAGGAATGATACTCATCGAGGCAAGGATAGAGGTGAGTGCAATGGCCATGGAAGTCACACAAAGCACAAGGGTGATTTGTACGCAATGGTTTGAGTTTCAGGATTGAATAGGGTATAGTTACATATACCTCTGGGATATCAGATTCTAGAAACATCTCATTGGCCATGGAATTAAGGTGAGGCAACTGTGGACAAGTATGGGTGGTGTGACCGACAACATCACACAAAGCACATTGGATGGTATGATTTGGAGGCTGAGGAGGGGCAGGATTTTTCAGGGCAACTTTTTCCTTTGATGCCCCCTTGCGAGCTTTGATTGTCTTACCTGAAGCGGTCACAATGGGAGGTGGTTCCTGTTGAGGTGGCTGAGGCACTGTTGCAGCAGGAGAAGTAATCGAGACCGGTTGAACCAGGGTCAAAGCAAGATAGGGTTTGGGTTGAGCAGGCGGGATAGCGGCTGGAGGATTGAGGTACCAGATGGAAATCCCAAGAGTCAAGTTAGGAAGAGAGAGGGTGGCCATAATAGGTACCGTGTACAATCCTGGTGGGGGAGATAGGAACAGTGTCTTACCAAAGGGGTAATGACGAGGCGAGATGACTCCAAGATGGTTAAGGCCTGGAGGAACCGTTTCAAGAGGATAAAGAGGCTCACAAGTACCAGCTGAAGGTGTAGGGCTAGGAGAAGAAGGTTCATAAGGCATATCAGAGGACATCATGAGAATCTGGTAATAAGGGGAACCAAATGGAAGAATTTGAGTAGCCACCTGAACTTCAGGTGGTTGGGTAGCTAAAAATCCTTACTGAGGGAAAGGATCAGTAAGCACAATCAGTTGACTAGGTGTAGGACTGGGAGGAACGGAAGGGATGACTTGCTGTCCTCTCAATGTTGCTTGAGACTCCCATAGCTGTCGCATCTGTGGAAGAAGAGGACAATCATGCGTATAATGAACATAAACACCACAACAAGAACATGGCTTGTTCCTACAAATAGGCCTATCCTGCTTGGGTTGAGTGCCTTGTTGCTGGTTTGTAGTATTAAGAGCATTACCTTGATTAGGTCCAGGATTACTAGGGGAAACTTTATTTTGAGTGCCTTTCCTCTTCCTTTTTGTGGGAGGAGGATTTGTCGCGCCCTCTGTGCATACACTTGCCCCTGAGGAGGCGGTGGTTGCTGTTGCAGGGGTTGAGTAGGCAAGGGAGAAGGAGATGATAATGCTGGAGGAGCTGGAGCACTAGGCTGTGGATACGGATAATAAGGAGGTTGGGAAAAAAGAGGAGGCATGCTGTATCCTGGATACGTGCTACCGGGAGGGGGAAAAGTGCCGAAGGTGTTGGCCCCTCCCTGAGTAAAACCATAGCCCATGGGAGGTTGAGCATATGGATTAAAGAGAGCTCCAATGATACCGTCGGTGATTTGAGATGCCCCCGGTGCATTGGCACCACCGGGTCTAGGAAGATCAGGTAGAATGGTATAAAAATAACCTGACTGAGCGTATATCAGGTCATATTTTAACGCAATTTGTAGAGCGGCTTCTTCGGTTTGAGGAAAGTGCGATGTGAAATCTTTTCCGATAGGTGGCAAGAGAGACCTAAGGAACCAGTCCATGTAGACATTGTCTTCAAAGGTAGGGGCTCGGCATAGGCTCCTTCTTCTCCGCCATTCCTAAACATGGTCGAATAGGTGGGTTGCAAACAATTGATGGGAAGAGGTCAAGAGTTTGATACTAGTGTCGTAATGAAGGGGAAGCTAGAAATAAGAAGAAAAATCCCGGGCAAGAGTCACAAAGGTGGTATGAGAGGAAGGGGCCTGATCAACATACCACTTAGAAGCTTCACGTGTAAGCGTTCATTGGAACAACCTAAGATGGATAGAGTCATCGGAAATGGAATTAGATGAACACCACATGTGGAAAGATCGAACATGATTTGAAGGATCTTCTCTAGCATGAACTTCAAACATTGGGATGTAGAAAGGGAGATTTGTCAGCATAGCAGGCCAACTACTGTCATGGTGTATAGGGTCATTTATTAACTGGAAAAAATAGGGGAGGCTGAGGCATGCCATGAAGAGGAGCAAGGGTGTAGCCGGGATAGTGTCCGTTGCGGTCCCACTAGTGGTATTCCAAGCCTGAGGGCCGGGATTACCACCAGTAGTAGGTCCTGCACTAGACATGGTGAAGGTGTCAGGAGGAGAACTGAAGGTGGAATGAGAAGGATAACCCAAAGGACCAGAAGAAGAGTCGGTGTGCGGACTCGGTGGAGGACTAACTCGAACCCTACATGGAGGAGTAAGTATTCCTACCGGAAACTAAGGATGAAGGCCAAGAAGTCTCTGTGATAAATGCCTTGGTGGTACAATGGTGATGACACAAACACGACACAAAGGAAAAAGAGTCCGACAAGGGCAGGTAGGTGCAGGATCAAGTGATTACAATGTAGAAACAAGGGCAAAGAGGTGCATGATCAATTGATTTCAATGTTTTAGAGTCTTTTCTTGGCAGTGTTAACCAAGCCTTTTTTCTCTTAGGGTGTGTGTGTAAAAGTGTGTAAATTTTAATTTTTAAACCTAGAAGTTTGTAGAGAAAAAGAAAAAGTGTGCTGTATAGCTGTACATAAACCTGCAAATGACAGTATATAGGTCTGCAAAAACAGAAAATAAACAGCTAATAATGCAATATTCTAAACCCAAGGAGGTGGGTCTCTTAACAACTAGTCTATAGGTGAGTAAAAAAACTAATCAAAACACACTAAAAAAGCTAATAGATCTAAGGTCAAGAGGGATAGGGATCTAAAAGACAAAATCTGCTAGAAAGTGGTGCAGAAAACAACAATAGAGGAGAGGAAAAATTGCTGTAAAAAAGGTAGGGAAAAGCTATCTCCTGGAGGGGAAAGGAATGTACCCTAGAGGAAAACCGAAAAAAATCTAGATGAGGTGATTTGGATGGATAACAAGCCGATTTGAAGCGGATTTGAAGGTGAGGTATCAGATCTAAAAAAAGGCTGAAGACTCTGAAATTTTAGACAACCTACAACAACAAAAACTCTTCCACAAAAAGTGGAGGGTACTGAATCCCTAGGGGGCTAGGTTCCCACTTAGTTTAGTGAAAAAAAACAAGTACAGGTCCAAAACGGGCGGAGATAGAGGTTAGACAACCCTGAATAGAGGCTCAGAAAAACCGAGAAAACTTTCAGAAAAATCCCTGAAAAAAGTCCAGGTCGCAATTTCTGACCTGTTTTAAGTAGAGGTTGCAATTTTTGGGCTGAAAAGTGCACCCTGAAGGTCCAGGTCGTAGGTTTTGGGCCAAAAAGTGTGACCTGCACTTCCAGTACTCTCGGTGTTAGTATGAATCCTTTGTCGAAGTGTACGAAAAAAGACCACTTTAGCTACGCATAAATTATAGCCCTAACATCAAATATGGCTGTCAATATCTTCAGATCTGCAGTTAGTTGTTCAAGACAAAATGCTGCAAAAATCCAGATCTATGCATAAAGAGACATTAAGCAGTAAAAATAAGGTTTTTCTCCATACATCTAATAGACAAGACAAGAACAATATTTTTGAAATAATTTTTTGTATTAAGGGCACCTGGGAGGAAAACAAGAAGGTGTTTCCAATTCTCCTCATTGGGATGGGTTCTTGGAAGTCCTCAACACTTCAGATCTAGCATTTCTCTCTCCTGTTGGTGTAGAAAACCCAGAAAAAGATAGAACTCAAAGGGAGCTCACACAGAAAATAATGGAAAATATGACAATTATAATGCCTCAAAGTCAGACCAAGAGTATAGATCCAGAGTGATCTAATAGGCAACAAAAGGTCTAGAATGGTAGGAGAAACCCTCCTATTTATAACAAAATATTGGATCATTCTAGATCTTGGTGCATGATTAAAATAACATTAACCAAATCTAGATCCACCTTTTATGGAATATTTTATTATATTTGTTTGAGGGAAAAAGTATTTGACTTGGGTCAAATCCATTTATTTGTAAATAATAAATAAATAAATGATTTATTTATCATTTTAAGGAAGTGGTTGAAAGATAATCAAATAAATAATGATTTATTTAATTATTTATGGGTGATTTAGTCATATTTAACAAGGAATATTATTTAAATAAGATTTAAATAATTATTCCTAGAAAATAATAAGATAAATCAAGATAAATCAAGATTTATCTAATTAATTTTTTTGTTTTGGGTTAAACATGACCAGGAATAATAATTAAATTATTGTTTAATTAATTATTCCTTGAGGAAAATCAAACAAATATAGGTTTGTTTAATATTTCCTTATGGGGTTTCCTGTTTAGACCATAAACAACCTAATAAATGTGTTTTATTAAGTTATTTTACATAGTGAAAGCAATTTTACTTAGGGTAAAATTGGTCTTACATGGTGTACTTGGGTCCATCTAATGATAGTAGGTTAGATGACCAAAAAATGGTGTAATAGATTGCCCCCCAGCGTGTGAGTGTTAGGAGCAAATCGTATGACCGAAGTACGTTGTAAGAACTCAATCACCAGACATCAAAAAGGGAAGTCAGAGAGAGAAATGTAAGGTAGACTAATGTGCTGAAGAACTAGACCCTGAGGAGACAAGACTTGCAGGTGCAACAAGTCTCTTTTTATGAGAGGGTACCTATGCTAAAGGAGGCGGGGGAGGCATACCTATGCCCGCCAAGACAAAGTACAAAAAAATAGTGTGTCCAGTAAACAAGGGATCGAACCATAAAGTACAGCCAGCATAAACATGAGCCAGATAAAAATACAATGAGGGATCCCATATACATGCTGTGCCTGGGATAACAGCTAGGACTTATACAATAATATCTGAGTACATGAGATACAGATGCAACCCAAATGCCCCCTATAAGTGGGGAAGGGCTCACAAAATCTGACTGATACATGCAAATCAAAGAGGCGCTGCAAGCGGATAAGGCCTACATCATCAAATATATAGAGCTGCATCAAAGGCTGCAATGAAGAGGTCATCCGGGCATGTGGGGGGCTACTTGCAGGGCCAACCCCTCATGAGGGCTGAGACATCTCACACACACCCGGGAATCACCAAAAGCTACTGCTGCATCACTAAACCATCAAGCATACGGATCTCAATCATGCTGAAAGGAGCTGGAGTGGAGAAACAATCAAGTCAAAGGGAAATGAGAGATCCCTTTGCCTGATCCAAGGCACCGAACAAGAGTGGAATCTGGAACCAAGGTACACTGCCCTTTAGACCTGTCTTCTAGAATGAAGGATCTGATGTCGATGGAAGGAGGTCCGCCATAGGTGAGGAAATGAGAGATCCTCAACTAAGGCACGAGAGAAAATAGTAGAGCGACGGACATACTAATACCAATGATGATGATGGAATGGAGGGGACTGAGTAGCGAATGGATGACTTCCCTTGCTAGAGCATAAAGGGCATGAATGACATGGAAACGACTGACACAGTATCATAAGGGATAGGGGACAGTGGGACTGACGGCCATAATGTGCGACACAAGAGAGAGACCAAGAAATGAAGGATGGAGGACCATAGCAGGGTACAAAGGGACTCGGGATAGACTCCATGAATGCGATGATGACTCAACTTGGATGCTCTAAAAAAGGGCGACTCGATGGTGCTGCCACACAGTAAAGGTCCCATGGGGGACCATGAAAACATGAGTACAAGATGGTATCTCATGACGAAAATCAACACGAACAAGGACAAGTATGGAGGCAGAGTGGTGCCCCAAGTACAAGTGTTTTAAGTGAGGAGATTCGATTTTGAAGAGGGTTATGGTTGAGGGGCATAGGTGCCCCCAAGCATGGTGTGGTCATGCCAAAATGTATTTAGAAAAATGGGAATCTAAACACATTTTAATGATGTGGTGTGCCATTTTTTTTCGTTATGGTTATGCAGTTTTGAGAAAGGAAATGGAGGATTACCAATCTCTTTTAGTACTGCATATATGAAGCAAATGGACTTTAAGTTTTTGGGTTGGAATACCTAGTGTCACTATCCCAAAGAGAGGATTTGGAGATAATGAACTGATGCTCTCCTAGAAAACCCATAGGTTGGTCAACAACAATGTCTAAGATATTGGGTTGTTGATGGAAGATGAGGGAAAGATAAGGGGTATCATCCCTAGAGTGATCTGAAGTGATATGGGACTCTAGAGGTTCTTCTAAATGTGGAAGAATAATGGTACTAAATTCAACACGACCAGATACACTAGGAGAGTTTTGGAGAATTTCTTCTCCTGGTCTCTCAAATATAGGTGCCCCCTTACCCAAATATTGGGTTTCAATGTAATGGCCACAAGGTGCATGTGGTTCGAACACATGGGTTCGATGTAAGGGGGGATAGATAAAGTCAGGGGTGGGGATTTCATCCATAATGTCATCATCGTGATAGAAGATGGGGTGACTGGTGGAAGAAAAACCACCTGACGTGGCGAAGCTACCTGACTCATCATCATGAGAAGAGAGGTTCACATGCGCATCGTCATAAGGAGTGATGAAAAAGTAAGCAGATAAAGGATCTACCGATGTTGAGCCCAGGGTGATCGCTGAAGGAAGGTCAAGAGAAACAACAGGGAAGGATTCAGAGGGAATGTTCCCCGAGGGTCTCATGGATGATGATAGGTAGAAAATGGTGGATGAAGGCTCCGTCGTCTCGACATCAGGAGGGGGAATGTTAATGGGAGCAGTCATGTCTGGTAGTTCTGCTGAAGAAAAACGTGAAAATAGGGGAGAGGTGGACTCATTGCGCTTGGCCTCGAATTGGTGGACCGCGGCTAGAGAGGTGTGGAAGTCCTCGAGGCGGGGACAAAGATGGGTGTAATGGCCATGGAGATCACAAAAAGCACAGGGGTGGTTGGTGTGAATAGTCTTGGGGTTATTGATTGCGGTCGCGGAAGGAATAGAGGCTTCTGAGACCGTGGAATCAGGGAATGCGACATTAACCATGGGCTTGAGATGAGGAAAGTCAGGTAAAGAATGGGTGGTGTGACCGAAAACATCATACAAAGCACACTGGATGGTATTCTTTGGAGGCCAAGGAGGGGCAGGGTTTGTTCGGGCAGCCTTGTCCTTTGATGCCCCCTTGCGATCTTTGCCCTTCTTACCTGAAGTGGTTGCAACAGGAGGTGGTTCCTGTTGAGGTGACTGAGGCACTGTTGTAGCGGGAGAAGTACTGGGGACCAGTTGAACCGAGGTCAAAGCAAGATAAGGTTTGGGTTGACCAGGCAAGGTTAGGGCTGGAGGATTAAGGTACCAGATGGGAATCCCAAGGGTCAGGTTAGGAAGAGAGAGGGTGGCCATGACAGGTACCGTGTACACTCCTAGTGGGGGAGCTAGCAACGGTATCTGACCAGAGGGGTAATGGCCAGGTGGGACAACTCCTAAATGGCTAATGCTTGGAGGAACCGTTCCAGGAGGATAAAGAGGCTCATGACTACCAGCTGCAGGTGAAGGGCTAGGAGCAGGTTGCGAAGAGCGCGGTTGCTGACTAGCCGAAGCAGGTTGCTTGAGAGCAGCTCGAGACGATTGCATCATGCAAACATTCGATGAGCTGGGGTCAGAGATAGGAGGAGGAGGAAGACCAGGGAAGGTTCCAAGCAAAGAGGAGTCTTTGTAGATGCTAGGAGAGACACTGATCAAAGAATCGACGGTTTTCTTATTGGCTACAGAAGAGATGGTCGTCTCAGGGGAGGTCTGAGATTTGGGCTCATGATATGTCAACTGGTCAATGGTGACTATCTTTCCATTATGAGGGAAAGAAATCTTGTGGAAAACCACGGATGGGACAACAAACATGGCATAAGTGTAGCTCCGCCCCAAGAGAATGTTGTAATCTAGAGGGGCGTCGATGACTTCGACGTCAACGCAAACAGTATTGCCCGTAAGAGTGATAGGAAAATTACGGAAGAGGCCAATGGGCTGGGAGGCGTGGCCATACCACACTCGAAGGGTGATCGTGGAAGGGGCCAACTCAGGAGATCCGATTTGCTTCCAAACCGAAGCAGACATCACACAGGTGGATGCCCCCTCATCAATGATACATCGAGAAATGTTAGTGTTCTAGATTTTGACTGGGATTTGGAAGGCTACGGAAGCAGGAAGAGGAGGATGTTTTGATTGATGGGCATAAAAAATAATCATTTGGTCATCAGAAGGATCTACAACGCCCATGGCAGATAGTGGAGCCTTCTTTTGGGAAGGGTACGACTGGAGGAGTTCCAATGTGGAAATGGCAGCAGGAGACTGCGCCAAATCATCTACTATGCTATACGAATGAGCAGCTCGACCATGGTCCCTTAGGAATCTTGGTATGAACCTCAACTTTGGGTTGAGGGATATGTAAGGGACCATTGGATGTCGAAAGAGGCTCTGTAGAACCTGAAGAAGGGGACTCGGAGGTAGACTGAGGGGGAGGCTTGGGGTACTGGCGAGACAGAGTTTGAAGGTTAAGGTCGACGGTTGGAGATGGATTAGAGTTCATCATGAGGATCTGGTAATCAGAGGAACCAGAAGGGGAAGGTTGAGTGGCGACCTGTCCGTCAGGTGGTTGGGCAGCCACGAATCCTTGCTGGGGGAAAGGATCGGTAAACACAGCTAGTTGAGTAGTGGCCACATTAGGGGGAGCATGAGGGGAGGCATGTTGTCCTCACAATGTGGCTTGAGACTCCCACATCTGCCGCATCTGTGGTAGAAGGGGACAATCATGAGTGTAATGACCGTAAACACTGCAACACGAACAAGCCTTATTTGTGCGAATAGGCCTGTCCAGCTTGGGCTGAGTGCCCTGTTGCTGATTAGCAGTGTTAGGGTCAAGACCTGGAGGATTGGGTCCATGAGTACCAGGGGCAGATTGATTTTGGTTGCCTTTCTGCCTTCTTTGAGGGGAAGGGGGATTATTCGCTCCGTGCTGTGCAAATACTTGCTCTGGAGGGGGCTGTAGGTGCTGTTGCTGGGGTTGAGAAGGCAAGGGAGTTGGAAGTGCAAATGCTGGAGGAGCTGGAGCACCAGGCTGTGGATAAGGATAATGGTTAGGTTGGACAACATTGAGGTAAGCAGGAGGTTGGGAAAAAGGATGAGGCATGCCGTATCCTAGATACATGCTACCTGGAGGGGGAAAAGTGCTAGAGGTGCTGGACCCTCCCGGAGGAAGACCATAGCCCATAGGAGGTTGAGCATATGGATGAGAAAGGGCTCCAACGATACCGTCGGCGGAATGAGATTCCCCCGGGGTGTTAGCTCCACCGGGCCTGGGGAGGTCAGGCAGGACGGTATAAACATAACCAGACTGAGCATAGATCAGGTCATATTTCAAGGCAATTGGAGGGCGGCTTCTTCGGTTTGAGGGAAATGAGAGGCGACATCTTTGCCAATGGGAGGTAAGAGAGTGTGAAGGAACCAATCCATATAAACCCGATCTTCAAAGGTGGGAGCTCGACATAAGCTCCTTCTTCTCCGCCATTCCTGGACATGAGTGGAAAGGTGGGTTGAAGAGGATTGACGGAAAGAAGTCAAAAGCTCGGTACCAGTGTCGTATTGGAGAGGGAGCTGGAAATAAGATAAAAAGGCTTGGGCAATGGTTGCAAAGGTGGTATGGGAAAAGGTGGCCTGGTCAACATACCATTTAGAAGCTTCACCCGTAAGCGTGCTCTAGAAAAACTGAAGACAGATGGAATCATCGGTAATGGAATTGGAGGAACACCACACGTGGAAAGATCGGACATGGTTGGTTGGATCTTCTCCAGCAAGGCCTTCGAAATTAGGGATTTCGGAGGGGAGCTTGGTTGGCATAGTAGGCCAACCAACATCGTGGCAGATAGGTTCCTTGATCAACTGATTGAAATCGGGGAGGCTGAGGCCTGCCATGTAAGGGAGCAAGGGTGCAGCCGAGGTAGTTCCTGTGGCGGTTCCGCTAGTAGTAGTCCCAACATTAGGGCCGGGATTACCGCTAGCGTTAGGCCCTGGACTAGACATAGTGAAGGTGATAGGGGGAGAATCGGAAGTAAAAGGAGAACCCAATGAATCAGAAGAGGAGTCGGAGTGTGGACTCGGAGGGGGACTAACTCGACGACGTCGGGAAGGAGTAGGTCGACCGACCGGAAACTGAGGGTGAAGGCCAAGAAGTCTCCAGGATGTGTGCCTTGGGGGCGCAATGGTGACAACACAAACACGGCACAAGGGGAAGAATAATGACCAACAAAGGCAGGGAGGTGCAGAATCAAGTGAGTACAATGTCGAAACAAGGGCAGAACGGTGCAGTGTCAATTGATTTTACAATGTTTTAAAGTCTTTGCCTGGCGGTGTTAACCAGGCTCTTCTTTGCTTAGGGTGAGTGTGTGGCGTGCGTTAATTTTAATTTTTAAACCTAGACGTTTTGAGAGAAAAATAAAAAGTGTGCTGCGTAATTGAAAATAATTCTGCAGAGAACAGTATATAATGCTAAAATAACAGAAAATTAACAGTTAACAATGCATTGATCTAACCCAAGAAGGCGAGTCTCTCAAAACGAGTCTAAAAAGAGGGGAAAAAATCTAGTCAAAACACACTAACAAGAGGCCAATAGATCTAAGGTCGGGAGGGATAGGGATCTAAAGGAGAAAAATGCTGAAAAGAGGTGCAGAACACAACCAAGAGGCAGAGGCAAGGTGGCTGCAAAAAAGGAGGAGATCAGCAAAAAGCATAAGGGACAAGGAGGGGGCCCTAAAGAAAGGTCCAAACAAAACTACAAGAGGTGATTTGAAAGGGAGAAGAGCTAATTTAAAGGGATCTGAGAAGGAGGTAGCAGATCTGAAAAAGGGAAGGCTGAAACTCTGAAAAATCAGACACCTGAAACAGTTAAAACTCTTCCACCAAAAGTGGAGAGTACTGAAGCCCTAGGGGGCTATGTTCCCACTTAGATGAGCAAAAGAGCTCAGAAACAGGTCTAAACAGGCTGAGACAGAGGCTGGAAAACCCTGACAGAAGCTTCAGAAAAACCCAGAAAAATTGCAGAAAAATAGCAGAAAAACTGGCAGGTCACAGGTTCTGACCTGTTTTCTGTGCAGGTCGCAGATAATGGGCTGAAAAGTGCGACCTAGAGACCAGGTCACAGTTTTTGGGCTGAAAAGTGCGACCTGAAGCTCCGGGTGTCTCGGCGGCAGATTTTCGAAAAAGTTGTCGTCTCAGTTGCGACTGATGTCTGTCACCTGCACAATAGGGCCATAAACACACGGAAGTTAGAAATTTTAATGTTTTAGGGTTTTATAGGTGAAAAACAACATAAAAATAGGAAAAAAAAATCTAAAAAGAAACCCTAGGGTCTGAAGTAGCTGGATATGCAGGAATATGAAAAACGACAGCGGTCGTATTTGAAAACCCGTGTGGAGTCGCCAGTTGTTAGTATGAATCCTTTGTCGAAGTGTACGAAAAAAGACCACTTTAGCTACACATAACTTATAGCCCTAACATCAAATATGGCTGCCAATATCTTCAGATCTGCAGTTAGTTGTTCAAGACAAAATGCTGCAAAAATCCAAATCTATGCATAAAGAGACATTAAGCAGTAAAAATAAGGTTTTGCTCCATACATCCAATAGACAAGACAAGAACAATATTTTTGAAAGAATTTTTTGTATTAAGGGCACCTGGGAGGAAAACAATAAGGTGTTTCCAATTATCCTCAATGGGATGGGTTCTTGGAAGTCCTCAGCACTTTAGATCTAGCATTTCTCTCTCCTGTTGGTGTAGAAAACCTAGACAAAGATAGAACTCAAAGGGAGCTCACACAACAAATAATGGAAAATATGACAATGATAATGGCTCAAAGTCAAACCAAGAGTATAGATCCAGAGTGATCTAATAGGCAACAAAAGGTGAAGAATGGTAGGAGAAACCCCCCCTATTTATAACAAAATATTGGGTTATTCTAGATCTTGGTGCATGATTAAAATGACATTAACCAAATCTAGATCCACCTTTTATGGAATATTTTATTATATTTGTTGGAGGGAAAAAGTATTTGACTTGGGTCAAATCCCTTTATTTGTGAATAATAAATAAATAAATGATTTATTTATTATTTTAAGGAAGTGGTTGAAAGATAATCGAATAAATAATGATTTATTTAATTATTTATGGGTGATTTAGTCATATTTAACAAGGAATATTATTTAAATAAGATTTAAATAATTATTCCTAGAAAATAATAAGATAAATCAAGATTTATCTAATTAATTTCTTTTTTTTGGGTTAAACATGACCAGGAATAATAATTAAATTATTGTTTAATTAATTATTCCTTGAGGAAAATCAAACAAATATAGGTTTGTTTAATATTTCCTTTTGGAGTTTCCTATTTAGACCATAAACAGCCTAATAAATGTGTTTTATTAAGTTATTTTACATAGTGAAAGCAATTTTACTTAGGGTAAAATTGGTCTTACATGGTGTACTTGGGTCCATCTAATGATAGTAGGTTAGATGACCAAAAAATGGTGTAACACTCGGCGGTAGGTTTAAGAAAAAATTGCTGTCTCAGTTGCGGCTAATGTCTGTCACTTGCGCAATAGGTCTGAAAACACACGGAAGTCAGAATTTTTATCGTTTTATGGTTTTATAGGTTAAAAACAATATCAAGAAAACAAAAAACAAGGGGCTAAAGAGAAATCCTAGGGTTTTAAGCAGATGGATATGCAAGGATCAGGAAAGCGACATCAGTCGTAATTGTAAACCCGTACGGAGTCTCCAGTTGTTAGTATGAATCTTAACTCCAAGCATACGAAAAAAGACCACTTTAGCTGTGCATAACGAACAACTCTAACAATAGAAATTACTGCTAATATATTCAGATCTGCAGTTAGGTGATCAAGCTAAATGTTGCAAAAATCTAGATCTATGCATTAGAAGACATTAAACAGTAGAAAAAACAAGATTTACTCCATGCATTCAATAGACAAGACAAGAATATATCAAATGAATTTTGTATTAATGGCACATGGGAGGAAAAAAAAGAGGTTGTTCCCTGTTATCCTCAATGGGATGGGTTCTTGTACGTCCTCAACACTTCAGATCCAAAATTCCTCTCTCTTGATGGTGTAGAAAACCCAGACAAAAATAGCAAAATATGACTATGATGGTGGATCAATAGTTAGACCAAAAGTATAGATCCAAAGTGATCTTTAGGCAAAAAAAGGTGGATGGGAAACCATTCTATTTATAACAAAATATTGAGTTAGTCTATATATTGGTGCATAATTAAAATATTATTAACCAAATCAAGATCCAACTTTTATGGAATATTTTATTGTATTTGTTGGAGGGAAAAGGAATTTGACTTGGGTTAAATCCCTTTATTTGTAAATAATAAATAAATAAATGATTTATTTATCATTTTAAGGATGTGGTTGAGTAATAATCAAATAAATAACGATTTATTTAATTATTTAAGGGTGAATTAGTCATATTTAACAAAGAATGTTATTTAAATAAGTTTTAAATAATCATTCTTAGAAAATAATAAGATAAATAATGATTTATCTAATTAATTTCCTTGTTTTGGGTTAAATATAACCAAGAATATTAATCAAAGTTCTATTTAACTAATTATTCCTTGAGTAAAATCAAACAAATTATTTATTTAATATTTCCTCATGGGGTTTCTTGTTTAGACCATAGACAACTTAATAAAGGTGGTTTACTAAGTTATTTTCATAGTGAAAACAATTTTACTTGGGATAAAATTGGTCTTACATGGTGTACTTGGGTCCATCTAATAACAATAGTTTAGATGACCAAAAAATGGTGTAACACTTCCATATACACCTTGGTGACCAAATGACAGAGAAATGACCAAGGACTTTCCGTACGTGCAGGTAGTCTCCACGAATGCTGTGTTCGGTGTATCACAGTTACAAGGCGGTAGAATCGACTTCCTATGGATAATGGATTTGAACTTATAGGGGTCTCCCTTTATATACTCAACACTACGGGGAGCATAAGTCCATACTAGCACTATCAAAAGCCAACAGGCGAACGACAGCTACTAGGTTTTAAGATGCCCGAACACGTCTCTAGCCTAGACCACTAAAATATTTGCGTTAGGTTCCAATGTTTCCTTAGGTTAATTCAATTGATTTTATATTTGATCTTGAATTATGTTTCAGTTTCAAGGCCCTACCAAATGTCGATCTCAAATTTCCTAAATGAAAAATATATGCAAATGAACACCATTTTCCATTCAATGAATGCTAGTTACGAGAAAGATAGAGATCTTTCAAACAATAGAAATCAAATGAAACCAAACGAAGAAATCTACTAATGCATCTAATTCAATCAAGAGAAAAATGAAAAAATTCTTTCCTAGTTAATCAATCACTAGTTATGCAAAAGAAATTTCCTTTTTCATTCAAATGAAAGCATGCAATTTTTTGATTTTTCAATGAAATAAAACATGAAATGTACTAATCACATGAAAAACAAAACAAGCACTAGTTAGAGGATTGTGAATGTAAAGAGATAATCTGAATAATTAAAAGAAAGCAACACAAACACAAAAATGCACTCAAAACAATGGCACACTCTTCCAATCAACGAAACGATCCAAACAAGCAATGTGATCTATTCTTGGAGCAACAAGAAAAACAATCAAATGAAACCCGAAATGATCATTCAATCAAAACAAATGCTCAAAGGATCAAAAAGAACTAAAGGCAATTGATCAAGAGATGTGATTGGAAATAATGACAAAGACTCAAATTTCAATCATAAGGCTCAGTTAGCTAAGACACTTAGAAACCCTAAGGCCATGAACTGCGCTGATAAGTAAACAGGCATACAACTGAGAATAATAAGTCTATGACAGTCAAAAAAATCTCAACAGGACAATTGCAGATCAGAAAACCACCCAGAGGCAAGAACAACTGACCAAAAAACTCAAAAGAGCTGCTAAACCAAACCCTACAGGATTCGATGCGACTGTAAGGAAGTAATCCACGCCAAATAGAGGTTGGCACTAGTGCAACACAAGCAACATGCGCCAATCAGTGAGACTGTTCAATCCAAAAATGCGCCAAGCTAGATATCTATGGGAGAATGAGAAATCTAATGAGCAGAGGTCAATTTTGACACTCTGGAGTTGAATAAGAGGACTCTAATCAAGCAAGAAGACCAGAAAATCTAGATGAACAAGTAGATGACCGAAGTTGAATTGACAAGGAAAAAAAGACAAAATCACATGGATCCCCAGTGGAGTCTCCAATTTTTTATGGAAGTAAATCCTTTCTACAGACAAATATGATCCTTCTAGCCCTAGAGTGGGTCTAGTAACAAAAGAACAAACTAGAGTGTAGGTTCCTAATTATTGAATGAAATAGACAAGGTAGATCGACCTACCTGGAGTCCAATGCTTTCGTTGTGGCTGTTGTAGTGGTGGCCTCTCGATTCTTGTCTCGAAAAGTCACGATGCTTTCGCAGTGATACCTACACAAGATCAAAAAATAAGAGCAGCAGACGAAGCAACAATCTCATTCATAATTACTAACTAGTCAAGGAGGGCTAAGCATGTTTCATCAATAAAATACATCAACACAACATGGGAACTAGGAAATAGTTATACATATTTATCAATAGAAGAAAGAGTTACAACCAAGCCTTGACGTCGCAACCTCCTTCAGTGGGGTTCAGATGAAGCACGTCTCAATGACTGTCAAGGAATTCAGACAGGGTAAAGGCACAAGCCTAAGCTCTCTCATTGAGGGACTCTTCCGTTCTGTTTTGAATAGAAACCTCTCCAACGTTTCTGCTACAATATCTTCAGTTCAGCTAGCTTCATCAATGGACGATGGCTATATTTATAGAGGGAAAGGAGGAGGTTGGGATCCCTACTATGGTGGTAGGGAGGCCTTATCCTTTGGGAGGTTTCCCCAAAAGGTGGAAACAAGAGGCCAAAGGAGGAAGGATGTGGTTATTCAGTCGAACCACTCCCTATGACTCATCCACAAGGTTGTTGTGATCGAAACTTCACCTCTATTTTTAGAAAAATTTCCATAAACAGATTGGCACGTGTGGCTAATTGAGATAGAGTGTCAGCTGGCACGGGGGCCAATGTTAATCTGCCTCATTGGCGCGAGGGCATAACGGGCTACCAGCGCCAAGGAAAAAGCAGGTGTTTTTGGTGGTCTGTTTAGGAAATGGTCAACAGAAGTAATGTTGTCCTCATAGCAAGGGATGCAATGGTGGTATTTGCATGGGTTGCTACTTTATTTTGATCATAGAAATGAGCCTCCAATGTGTGGGATTGGGATTGCAGGGAGAGTGACAAAATGCTGTGTAATAGCAGTGTAAAAAAATCATATAAAAGCAAAAGGCCAATATGGATACCTTCTAATCATTATAACATCAAAAAAATATGTATAATAAATGGGCCACAAAGCATAGAACAAGATATAACAAGTCTCCAATGAATAAATCCCTCTATAAGAGGTGATACTACTATATCAAAATGCCGGAGACACTGCTACAACATAGTTTTAAAAGAACTGCTACAAAAAATGAGTACACAAAATATAAAGGGTTGATATTTTCCATAATAGATGAAAAAATAAATATCTGGGCTCTATACAACCTCCAGAAAAGAACCCAAAAGGGTCTTCGAGAAAAACACCCAATGATACAATTTGAGTTGCAGCCTTATGGCTGAAGGTATGCTGCAACAAATGATTGAAGAGTAAATGGCTGAAGTTGATAAGAATGAATTTTCTCTCCTCCAATGAATCCTCCAGATGAAAGGCTGCCCCTTTGACTGAAGAAATCACCTCCCAAATCACCTACTGCAAACACCCTTGTAACTCCTCCCCAATATAATGTAGATCTATACTGATACTGAATTTTAGGGGATAAAAAAACTATGGCCTGATGCCAAATGTATCAATAATGCTCCAGGGCCTTCTTGACTAGCCTCAAAAGAGAAAGAAACCTCCATCTAATGAGATCTAGCTCAGAAATCTCCCAAATCAAACCTCCACAACTTCTACCCTGCAACACAATACAAAATCCTCAACAGAAACTACGCTGTACATTAATACTGAAGCCTTGGCCAAATGCTTGATAGTGGAATGTAGTGCAAACTATCCTAAGATGCCTCTCAAGGAAAGAGGTGGGATTCCTGATCAAGAACACCCTGTGCTAAACAACACTGCAATATTAGCTCAACAACCAAAGAAAGCTATATGTCTAAATAGACCATATATCAAAACATAAACATATATCAACATGAATAATATGGCTGCCATCCTCTTCATTGAAATGAGCTTTCTAACCCTAAGCCCCATTCATTTATGACACTACTTCCATGCAATGTGTCTCCATCTAAAACTGCACTGTCTCTCCATAAATGTCCACTCTCCATGGCAACGTTGTTGATTTGGTCAAAGTTGACCTAGTCAAGGTGTTCCAACCCCTTTTCACACACAAGGGTGCTCAATTAAGCTACCAAGATGTCTTCCTTTCACATTGGAATTGGTTTTATTCATATTAAAGAGATTTATGGATCTCCATTATCCTTTTATTCATTAAAAAAGAAAGCAAAAACAAAAATTAATATTCCAACTAGCTCATGGCTAATTGGGAATATTACAGTCCTCCCCTCCCAAATGTTGCTTGTCCTCAAGCAATTGGAAAGGTGAGTGCTGCAACTCTTCTCCTCCACCATTAGTGATAGCTCCATGCGATAATATTCCCTCATAGGTAAAGTGTCTCCCAATCCATCCCTCCATCACATGCTCCTCCCAAGTTCTCAGGAGATGCAAATGACTCATCCCACAAGGAAGCAATAGATCCAATGAAACAATCATGGTTTGCCCAATGTTCTCCCTAAAACATGTAGCATAATGAACATGGAGAATCTCTCTCCCAAAGGGCACATTCAGTCCTCCCATACTTCCTCCATTCATTCCCATAATAAGAATAAGAACATCACCAATGTATGGGATCAAAACAAAGTACATATAAATAGAAATATGCAAAAATGGAGGTGGGTCATAGTCCCACACGTGGAACCAATGCAGTATATCTCCTGACTGCATCAGATAGTGATATGGTAAGTGGTTTCCCCACCACTTACTTGTTGCCCAAGTTTTCTCACAAGTTCTGAAAAGGTGAGAAATGTTTGGTGCCTTTGGAGTGCACCCAACGTGGTAAATCATCTCCCTATATCCTCCTAGGGAGTGGCCATGTTCAAAAATGTTTATGGCCCAAAGTTGGCCATGAATTTTATATTGAAGAATGCTCCTCCTTGAAGAAATGGCCTGCATATACATGGTAAAGGAATGTAAATAATCATCACGTAAAACATCATGCATATAAACATGTTCCTTACCATAACTCCTGCTCATACAAATAGAGTGGTCTATAGATAGATCCCCTCTCATTCCAAAGAGGAGAGAGGTGGCTATAATAAATCCTCCATAGAGTTATGTATCTCTCCCATCTCCACATGATCCATGCATCTCCTCAAATGCTGATATATATCCTCTTCAAAGCCTTCCCAAGTGTATCCCTCCATGATAGTGTTGTAGGCTCTCATGGAATAAGTATGGCTGAAGATAAAATCTTCATGTGACCTTTGTAGTAACTTCTCCTTGAGCTTGGAAGCTCTAGATAAGAAGATCCTACCATGATAGTAGATGAATTCATCTTGGACTGAATAGCCCTCCTCTTGAAGCTGGTCATCAAGTATCATGCATGTAAAAATATCCTTGGAATAATCCACCAACAACTGGGATTTACAATAGGGATCTATCCTCCATAGTGACAACGCTGATGATCTATCACATAAAACATCTGTCATATGGTTTTCATCCTCTTTGACATATCCCATGCCAAAGGTTCATATCAGGATGCTGCTATCCCCTCTCTGTTGCTCCTCTTGTAGCTGCTCATGCTCAAGTAAAGGTTGAAGCTTTTGGAGGTTAGTCTTCCATGGGAAGCTATCACCTATCCAAAACTTCTTGAGTTTGACCAAAGCATGCATGAGTGGCCACCACCTTATATATGTGGAAGAATTATCTCCAAGTGAGAACATCTTCTGAGCCTCTAAAGACAAGGAATAGTCTCCTTGAACCATGATAGTGCCATCCTACAATCTTGCAACATCCTTTCTCAATGCAATATGAGATGTGAGAGTGGGTAATGATGATAGTGGGAGAATGTCTCCATCCTCCTTGAGTCTACCCATGAATCTGTGCACTGTATCATAACCTTCCAATGTTTCCACTCCTCCTAGGTCTATGAGGGGTGCAAAATATTGTGAGACATCTCTCACCAACTTTGGATCAGGTGGCCTCCCAGGTGGTTTGCCACAAAATAGTGATGTCTCATGGATCAACCTCATATGAATAATATTTGGGACTACCATGTCCTTGCTTCCACTATGCAAATCCAACTTTGTTTTTTGTGTTGGAGCTTCCTGATAATTGGGTACCACTCTCATTTATGCAAGAGTCCCTCTAATTGGAGCAATTTCTCCATCCTCACCTCCTGGTGTTGGTGGATCATCTCCTACTATTCCAGTGTTGTGATCCCTCTCCGATTCATCTTTTTCTTTCTCCTCATCATCTGAGAAGACCTCTATATAGTGTGCCTTTCTAGCTGCACATCTATGTCTGCGTGCCCATGATTCTTGGCATGTGAAGCAAAGCTTCCTTCTCCACAAATCTCTTCGGACATCATCACTAAGAGGTGTTTTACTTTGGCTCTCCTTTGAAAGAGGAGCCTTCTCATATTTTCCCTTGGATGGAAAATAGGGCTTTTGCTGAAATGCTTCCTTTGCTTTTGGCAAGGAATCTTGTGATCTCTAGCCCTTTCAATGGCATCTTGAAGGGTAGTGGTCTTGGTAGACTTAACCAACCCATGAAGAGGTTCCTCTAACCCATCAACAAACATGTAGACCATTCTTGCTGTAGATAAATCAGGAACCATAACATAAAGTTTTAGAAATTCAAAGATGTAATTTTCTATACTACCTGATTGTTTGAGCTTTGATATCCCCATGAATGGTGCATTAGGATCTCTCTGATCAAACCTCTCCACCAACCTCCTTGTGAAATCTGAATATGCAGTCATATTGGCATGGCCCAATGTAGACAATCCATGGAACCACCAATCATCCGATTCACCCTCAAGGTGCAGCACTGCAATGTTAATGGCCTCCATATAAAGTACTTTGTTCAACTGGAAGTAGATTTCAAGCTTCTCTACCCATGATTTGGCAGTGCATTTTGATGACCCATCAAAGTTGGGTAACAAAAATCTGCCCATAGTTCGGTGTATATCATGATTCTGAATGAATCCTCCACCTCTATTATGATGCCTGGGTCTCCTATTGTCCTTAATCTGAAAAAATTCTTGAAAAATCAAGTGGTCCTTGAATCTCTAAGATTGAGACTCATACTCCATGGAATAGTCTTCAAGTGTTTCTTATTCTTGAAATGTTTCATTTTCCACTGCTAATAATGTAGGCATTGTAGAGTGTTGGGAAACTTGCTGCTGCTTCACTGGTTGATCACTCCAGTGATGAGAAATGCCGAAGCCTTCACCATGCAGAAATCCTTTAGGGAATTCCTTGTATCTATCCATCCTAAAATTCTTTATTTCTTTAGAAATTTCATGCATAGTTTGAAGAAGAATCTTAAGAAACTCCTTCTCTTCATCTTCTCCTGATAAGGGGGTTTTACCCTTCTCTTATTTATCATTTGTATAATAAAACTTCCAATTCATTCTTTTGATATGCCTCTTCTCTCTATCTGTGAGAGAATTTCCTTCTTCTGATGACATATTGGCTTTTCAAGATGCACAGGTTGAGCCAAGATTATGCTTTGATACCACTGTAATATTCTCAAATGGGAAAAGCAGGAATATAGTGCAAAATACTGGAATAGAAGTGTAAAAAATAATATAAAATCATGAGGCCAGTATGGATACCTTATAATCATCACAATAACAACAAAATATCTATAATAAATGGGTCATAAAGCATAGAACAAGATATAACAAGCCTTCAATGAGGAAATCCCTCTATAAGAAGTGCTGCTACTATATCAAAATGCCGGCGACACTGCTATAACACAGTTTTAAAAGCACTGCTACAAAAAATGAGTACACAAAACATAAAGGGCTGATATATGCCACAATAGATGAAAAAATAAATATCTGGGCTCTATACAACCTCCAGAAAAGAACCCAAAAGGGCCTGTGAGAGAAACACCCAATAATACAATGTGAGCTGCAGCCCTATGGCTGAAGGTATGTTGCAACAAATGAATGAAGAGTAAAAGGCTGAAGCTGATATAAGTGTTGGAGTCTTGTGTTTTGATAGATTGGAAAATCAAAAGACAAGGCAACATCAGAACCAATCTTTAGAGTTCTAGGATCTAGTCCTCCTATTCTCAGAGAGGGATCTCTCAAATTGTTCGCAAAGGTGCGTCTTGTTTTCTTTTAAGTATTGATTTGAGACTAGTTATGAAGTAAAAGTGTTGTTTGATATGTTCGTTTGGTTGAATTTATACTGCAGAACATGAAAGGTCTAGGAAATATAGGTAGAAAGAGGAAATATCTGATTCATTGGGCAATGGAGTCAAAATGAAGTTGGTAGCAGGCTCACAAATGGATATGGGATATCAAAGGACAAATCTAACTTGGCCATAGGATCCTCTAGTTTTGTGAATAAGGTGAACATTAATGATTTTGAAAAGAGAGGTTTAATTCTCAACAAAGGGAACTTGAAAACATAATTTGAACATGAAGGGGCGTTTGATAGATACGGCTAACCATGAATTCTAAAAACCACACTTTAAGAAAATAATGACTTCAAGACAACTTTCAAAATGAAATATAAGATTCAAGGAACTCCCTATTTCCTCAAAGATTTTATTTCAAAGGAATTAGAAAACATGAAAGATTCACTGATAATTGCAGTCATAGAAGAGCGAACTCCTAAAAATCCATGATTACAACTATAAAGACCTTTGAAACAACTATTCTAGCAGGAAAAAAGGGTATGATCAAAACAGACATCTTTTTGCAAACTACGAACAATGGTACTTCAAAGGGAGACTTCGAAAACAGTTTTCAAGTGGTAGCAGACAAGCAGGGAAAAACATAAATCATGCTAAAACCAACTATTTGAACTATTAGAGAAATAAACAAGCATGAGGACTAAAGAGAAAGATTGAAGACTCTAAAATACCTCAGCAGAAGAAAACATAGAACAGTGAAGGATAAACAGGTCTAAGGTGCTTCCAGGAGTCATTTCTTAGCCTAAACTTTTCATCCTACTGTAGTAAGAATTTATGGAACAAAATGAAAACAGGAAAAACAATAGACAGTTCAGAATACATCACCAACAAACAAGCTCATGAATCCAATGATAGAGCCTTCTCAAGAACAAGCATGTCACACCACCATCAAGCTTCCAAGACTTCAATTTCTTCTACAACTTCGAACAGACTATGTATTATTTCAGAGAGTTTCAATATTACAACTAGTAATCAACCAACCCTTTACAATGTGCTCCTCAAAGAGATTTTATAAGAAAATGAGGAGGTGGAAGATTTCTTCTGGTTGAAGTGAATTAATTCTATATTAAATGCAACTCCTAGCCTTGAAAATAATGCAAGGCATAAGGTAGGAATGCAATGAATTACAACTCTGTTTCATTTACTCTGTTTCTGATTTTTTAGGCTTAATGGGTAAAAAATATTGACTTTAAGGCTCTTCTTATCTTTATAATAACTTCTACTGAAAGTTGGGATATTTGTTTTTCTTGTAATAACTGTTCAACGATCTTTGGCCTTAATGTTTCAGACTGAGATTTGATCTGGGTATTCCTTTGAGGCAAAAAGCTGCGAGGTGGAAATATAGTAGTGGGAAATCAATTCACCCCTTTGATGTGGCTTTGAGGTGTCCTTCAATTGATATTTCTCTATAAACATAGTGATTTATCTTTGGATATGTGTTTAGGCTTGATTAAGACATAATCTTCATCTTTGACACTGATACGATTTTATAATTGATGCTGACTATGTTTTGCTATTTGCAGGTGCACATAAGGTTTATTGGAGTTTTTTCTCATAAAACCGATAATCATGACTTATCGATTCCCTAAAAACATTTGATTATCCCTTTGAAACCCTTTAATATGTATCAAAAGGCCGCAAGGATCGTCATCCTTGGCTAATAATAGTGTAATCATCTGTGGGAGGATTCAACTTGAACTTCACTAAAAACCTGCGTAAAAACACACAAACATTACTTAAAACCTGCAATTCATGGTTTAAACTGCTTAGGAAGGTTGGTGGAAGCATTTCGGAGTGATGCAGAGGAAGTGCGAATGTAGGCGATGGGGGAAAAATCCTGCCAGAACAGTTAACCAGGTGAAAAATGCAATTTTGGGCATGACAGTGAATAAGGACCGTTTGATTAGAAAGATCAACGGTGGAGATCATTCGGTGAAACACTTGGGAGAAACGATGTAGGGCGAAATGAATGGGTCGCGTTATAACATAAGCTGTTCGATCTTAACAATCAATGGCCAAGATTAAAAGTAAAAATAACATTGCAGAGGATGGTGGTTTGGCGGAAAACCAGCAATGGTTTTCGCACAGCTCTGAGGAGGTTTTGAAATTTCTCAAAAAGACGTGATATGGCTCTGTGCTCGACACGTGGATTTCTAAAACCACCCATTTTGCGTAATTTTTTGGTGTTAACATTTAGACAAAAAAATTACGCGAAACGCGTCGGTGACTATCGGATTGGAGATTGGAGATCTAACGGTGCGGATCGCATGCGATGGATGAAGAGCTGCAGGGTGAAAGGGTATGTGGGGTCCAGGTGATGTCAGCAAAAATTGGCGCGCAGTGGAGGGTGAAATAGGCTATATGATCGTTAAATTCCTTTGATAAATGGTTATAATTGAAAAAGGAGCAGAAATGAAAGGAAATGGAAAGGGCGGAAAAATTAGGCTCGATGGCCTTAGATATTCGAAGATCGACGGTCAGGATTCACTTTAAAACCTTATTGTTGAGAAACAAAAATATACAGGAATGCTAAGGTTTTAAAGGAAATCGACGGAGAAACAAGGAGAAAAAGGGGCCCACATTTTATATAAGGGTGGAAGGAAGGATGAATGTGGGTCGTTGGATCTGGAGGATCGACGACCGAGATCAGACGATGGAGGGCAAAGAGAAGGGCAGGGTTAAAACAACGGAAGCATTGTGAGCCATTGGATCTAAGAATGATCAACGTCAGAGATTTGATCACAAGATCACATCAACAGAGGACAAAGGGTAAAGCAACAATGAAATGTGCCGATGCAATTGAGCGTGGACCGTCGGATCTGGCAGAATGGACAGTCAAGATTCAATCGCATCGGAGAAAAGGAAAGGGGCCAAAGCTTCGGGGCTTTTGATTAAAGGGAAATTTGCGATGCGATTATGTATTGACCATCGGATCAGAAAGATGATCAATGACTGAGGTTTGATCGCATCAGAATTTTGAAAGACACAAAGAAAGGGAGGACCCATGCCGACTTGCGATGCGATGAGCCGTTGGCCGTTGATCGGTTTGGATCAACGGTCGATATTCGTTGAAACTTGGAACTGTCGGGTTTATGAAATAACAAAAGAAAGTCGGGTTTTAAAAAAATACAAAGGAATGTCGAGTTTGGGAAAGAGTTTTAAGCCCTTTAGCACCCGGTTGTGGGGCTTAAGGTCTTATGAGGCAGAGGGTTATGGGAGTTAAGCCCTCGGGGGCTTAAGAAATTTATATGCAGAAAAGGGTGTTTTGTCCTAAAAACGAAGTTTTTAGGAAATTTGAGGGTTCCAGTAGAAGGAAAAGGAGTTTTTAAACCAAATGGAAGGGGACCAAATGGTTACAAAAGGGTCTTGGAGTGAACTTTGAAGGGTAAATGAGGCTTATGGAGGGATTTTTATAGAGGAAAGAAGGGATAAAGATGATGAAAAATGGGGTTTTTTAGCAATATTTTTCTTCAGGAAAACATCAGATTTTTTAGGTTTACGAGGGAAACAACAGTGAAGATTAACTAAAAGATTAGTTATCTTCATAAAAATTTCAAAGATGATAGGTTTTCAAAGGGAATTATCTCTTGAAGTTTTGAAGAACAAACTTAGCCACTTCTTGGTATAACAGAATTTATCAGTGGCTAATAGTGGCTCCACTTGGGGAAGACAACTGGTTGTTTAGGTGTCTGGAACCTCAGCTACAAATCTCTAGCTTTCATTAAACCAGTTCCTTATCCATTGGGCAGCAACCTTTCTTTTTGATGATCTCTGTAGAAATTTAAAACAATGGAATTCTATCAAAACAACATGTCTACCTACCCATTCCTAATGATCCTAACATTTTTCTTCTTTTTCAGAGTGCATTTAGACTGGAAAACTATCTTCAACCAAAATTTATTCTTTTGAAAAACAAAAAACTAATCTAAGTCTAATCTTATTCCTCCATGAACTCAGTTTAAACAGTTGAGTTCATAAGCTTCTCTACCTAACTACTATCTGTCAGGATTAGACTGTCTGACAAACTTTTATTCTCTAAATTCAAAAATAGAAATTTAAAAGCAGAAAAGCTAGGATTGAACAATCTAATTTGTTGCTGATCTATGGCATAAAAACAAGATGCACATAGACTAAAATTGGGAGAAAATTTAAAACAAAATGTGAAGGCTTAAGATCTGAAAAATTTAAAAATTCCTTCATTATCTTCTTTAGCTCTAATTTTGAATTTATTTGAGTTGTCTTTTCTCTCTTTCAGGTTCAAGTTTTAAGCCTATTAGAACCATTTTTTCATCAATCTCATAGGTTCAAGTTTTGAGCATGTTTGAACCTTCTTTCTTCTAACCTAATCTACCTTACTGATAAGCCAAGATTGAGCCGTTTGACAAATCTAATTCACTAACCTATCAACAGTAAATTGAAAAACTAATTAGTCAGGATTAGGCTGTATGACTAACTAGAAGCGTGTTGTTGGGAGTGGCATTTGAGCTTGCACACTTTCAGATTTTGTCTCTCTTTTTTGGTATGGGGATGTACCTTTCTTGTTTTACGATCTACCCCCTTTTCTCTTTTCTATTGTTTTTGTATTTTTATTTTTCTAAATTTGAATGCAATGTTCGGACTATGATATCTACAATGAAAAATAAAAATATTTGAAACTCATGATTCTTGACAGAAGTAATGTTTGAGCATCCTGCCATTGACAGGACCTCCATACAGATCTTCTCCATTCAATTCTTTCAGGAAAAATGCATTGTGACCTCTCTCAGCATGAATAATATAGGGTCCTTTCCACAAGTTCTCAAACTTGCCATGTTTTCCCTTCTCTTCCCTTCTTGAATCCCATTTAAGAACTTCATTTCCAACTTGGAAATTATTTGCCTTAGTCCTTCTGTCAAATAGCTTCTTGATATTTTCTTGGACTAGTTGTGTTCTTTCATAGACTTCTTCTCTGGTCTGCTGTAAGTGAATTGTTTGGTTGATTCTTCTCTGCATATCATTTTCCTCAGTTTGCACTTCTTGGAGGAGTTCCATGACTGGAACTCCTAATGAGGTTGGGAAAACTACATCCATGCCATAGACCAGCTGATAGGGGGACATGTTTATTGACTTCTTTGTAGTTAATCTACCAGCAAATAAGGCATGAACCAGCTTATTGTGCCATGATTTCTGATTCTGCTCCAACATCTTTTTAATGATATTGATGAGGCTCTTGTTGGAGGATTCAGCTAATCCATTTCCTTGAGGATAATAGGCAGTAGAATGACCCAAGGTGATATTTTATTTGTAACAAAAAACAACCATTCTTTTAGACTTGAAAGCAATAACATTATCTGTTATGATTTTTCTGGGACAACCAAATCTAGATAGGATGTTTGTTTCGAGGAACTTGATAATGATAGAGTCATTAGAATTCTTATAGGGTATGGCCTCTATCGACTTGGTAAAATAATCAGTGGCAGTGAGGATCCACTTATGTTGGGCTGATGAAGATGGGTGAATTTCCCCAATGAAGTCTAAGTGCCATTGTTAAAAGGGTGCCTCAACACTGATGGGATGTAAGGGTAAGGGAAGGATTTTTCTTTTGCCATAAAAAAATTGACACTTATGGCAAGACATGACTAACTTTTGAGTATCTGAGAAAAGGGTGGGTCAATAGTGACCAGATCTAAAGATTTTATTTCCTGTGGTCTTCCAGTAGAGGTGTCCTCCACATTCTCCTTCATGCAGCTCACACATGATTTTTCCCGCATCATCCTCAAGTAAACATTTGAGAAAAATTCCAACAACATTTTTCCAATATAATACCCCATCTAATATGCAATAATTTAAAGCTTTCTGTTTCAAAAATATAGCTTTAGTTTTGGACAAAGAAGGGGGGGTATTTAAATATAAAAGTACATAAATGATATCAGCATACCAAGGAGAATTCAGAAATGTTTCTTCAATGAAAGGGGTAGTGAAATCCTCTGTTTCTTCCAACACATCCACCATGTTCATATCTAGTGCTTGGAAGTTTGACTCAACCATGAGTTTTGCTAACCCCTGCCCTTTAATCAGATTGGTGGGCCTGATTTCTAAGTCATATTCAAGAATAGTGGCAATCCATTTTCCCCTTTTACCATTAGGGTCTTGACTTAGAACATCCTTGACAAAAATATATGGAACAAAAGCAATTATGTGAGAGTGTAAAACGTAGACTCTAAAGTCCTTTAATGCTTTCACTAATGCTAAGGCTTGCTTCTCCATGATGTTATATTTGAGAGGAGCATCTCTTAAGGCCCTAATAAAAAAGGATATTGGTTGTTCTTGGGCCAAATCATTCTTTTGATGTAATACTGTAGCTATTGTATGTTTTGATGCAAAAGAAAAGATATAAAAGTCTTTGGTGAAATCTGGACTAATCAAGACTAGTGTTTGAGTGAGAGCTTGTTTAACCAGTTTAGAATATTTTTTAGCTTGTGTAGTCCATTTCACACCTACCTCTTTCTTAAGCATGTTTTTCATGTTCCTTAATAGCTCAGCAAGGTTGGGGATAAAACTCCTCAAAAAATTTATCTTCCTAATGAAAGATTGTAATTCTTTGAGGCTTCTTGGATGGCTGATTTTTAGTATGCCATCAATCCTTTTAGGGTCTAATTTGATTCCCTCTTCTGAAATTATGTGGCCAAGAAGCTTGCCTTCTTGGAGACCAAAGGCTGTCTTCTTGGGATTCAAAGATAAGCCAAATTTACTACACTTCTAAAAAATGTTTCTTAAATGAATCAAGTGTTCTTCATTGGTCTTTGAGAAAACAGTTATGTCATCAAGGTAAATGATTATAAAATAGCCAATATCTTCTGAGAAGGTTATGTCCATGGCCCTTTGGAAGGTGGCCCCTGCATTCATCAAACCGAATGGCATTTTGACATACATAAAGGTGCCCCAAGGTGTGGTAAAAGCGGTTTTATGTTGATCACTTGGGAGCACCAACACCTGGTTGTAACCTAAGAACCCATCCAACAATGATATTCTTTTTGACCCA
The DNA here is from genome assembly GCA_034641835.2 of Pinus albicaulis. Lineage (NCBI taxonomy): Eukaryota > Viridiplantae > Streptophyta > Pinopsida > Pinales > Pinaceae > Pinus > Pinus albicaulis. The sequence goes on along the minus strand of CM076579.1, from coordinate 205,713,616 downwards.
AATACCCTTTGAAGTATATGGTCCATCTTGGGTAAGGGGTAGTTTTCCTTTAGGGAGGCTCTATTTAGATTTCTGAAGTCAATACAGAGCCTGATTTCCCCTATTTTCTTCCTAACAGAAACTAAGTTTGACACCCACTCTGAATATCTAATGGGTACTATAATACCTGCATCATACATCTTTTCAATTTCTTTCTTGACTAAAGGTAATAAAACCGAGTTTATTCTCCTTAGTTTTTGTTTGAAAGGTTTCTGATTTTCCTTAAGAGGAATTTTGTGTTGAATGATGCTAGTGTCATAAGATTTCAGATCCTTGTATTCCCAAGCAAAGACATCTCTAAATTCTTTGAACAACTCTATGTTTTGCAATTTTATGTGAGCTGGGAGTGTGCTAGATAATTTGATCATCTTGGGTTCTGTTAGGCTGCCTATGTTATGTTCTTCTACATCTGTTTCCATAGGCTCCATTCTTGGTTCTTTGGCTACATCATTAAAGTAAAAAATGTGTTCTAAAGGTGTGAGACCTCTTGGAATTGTATCATTCTTGCATTGTAAAACTTCCAAGTCTTTCTGGCCTGCATTGTCAAATAATTCTTCTTAAAAAATATTGTCACATTGATTTATATCAACATAATATGTCATTTCTGTTTCCGGGATCTGTTCATTATCAAAAAAAATTTCTTCATGGATGGTTTCTAATTCTGGTATGGAAAAATCATTTTCTGATTTCAGGAAGTCACCTATGTGTTTGTCAATATTGAACACTTGTCAGTGATCCTCATTATCATGCACTACAGGCCTGTTTTTAACCGTTATGTTAATATGCTCATTTACCTGAGGTACTTGGCAATTGTTGGCAGTGAAAGCAAGTTCATTTGCTAGATGATTTTGTGCTCTTGGAATGAAAATGAGATCACATTTCTCAAAGGTCTTTAATAAATCAAGGGCACAATTTCGATATTCTCTAACTCTTGGGTTTTTAGATGAATATTCTCCCTTGATTTGTCTTATGATAAGTTCAGAGTCTCCTAAGATTGATATTTTCTGGGCTTCTAATTGTTTAAGCAGCTGTAAGCCAAGGAGAAGGGCTTCATATTCAGCGATATTGTTAGTGCATGGAAAATCTAGTTTATATGAATAACCCTGATTTGTATTTTGAATCCATACACCTATCCCTGCACTTGTTTGATTACAAGACCCATCAAAGTTTATTGTCCATAGTATCTCTACCTCATTTTCATTTTCTTGTTGCTGTTGATTGCTAATGTTTTGTATCTGATTTGAGGGAAGTTCTGATTGTTCTGGTAAACTGATATCCTCTTTGTTTTCCTTTTCTTGTTGAGTGATTGGGTCTTCATTATACAAGATAAAGGAATCTAAACTTGATTGAATGGAATAAATTGGAGAGTTGTTTGGTTTATCTATGTTTCTCACCATGAATTGCATATGAGATTCCCTATAAAGTCTTCTGGTTTGATTAAAAACAGGGATGGTAGCATATGTCATATCCATTTGCATTGTTCCTTGTAACTTAGCCCCCCATGATCTTGATAACAACATACCATATTTGGGAGGTACATCAGCCACTACAATATCCATCACTAATCACTTGGTTGGAATTTTTGCTAAGTTCATACAGAGATCTTTGATTAAACCTAAACATTTCACTCTACTGGAGTCAAAGGAGTATAGATCTTTATATGGTCTAGTTATTTCAAGGCCTAAAATCTCCATTACTGCCTTGGGCATTAAGTTATGAGAGGCCCCAGAGTCATGCACAACATTGTGTAAAATTTTGTCATGAATTATCAAACTAACATAAAAAGGAGGAACTGACCCTTCTTGGTATCTTCCTTCAATCTCAGGACCAAATAAGAGCTCTGGTTGGTCATCATTGAGGTTGACAGTGTCATTATTTTATTCTATGTTGAAAGCTTTCAAAATTTGTGATCTATATACATCTCAGGTGACTAATTCAGTGAGAGGAACAGGGATTTTAATCTTGGCAATTTCCTGTTCCAAACTAAAAGGAATCTGATTTTTTACAATGTTTGTTTCAGCCTTGTTAATCACCACTCTATCAACAAGAGCAGATTGATTATTTCCTCTATTTAGATTGGTAAAAATTGTTTTAATAGGAGCACTAGCTGAAGTACTAATGCTGCTAAGATTTGCACTTTGTTTTTCATTAATTTGAGTGCCTTTCTCTTTGTTTTGATCAGAATTTACAACCACCGTTTTATCTTTTTGTTTTGTAATTTTGGGTTTGTTCACAGGGCTGCTTTTTTCAGAGTTTTTAGAGGTTTTAGTTTTGGGGGTTTCCTGATTCTTTTTAATCCTAAGGTCATATTATTTTGGAGTCTCTATAATGAAATTTTATAGCTCTTGATAGTAATTTTCATCTTCCATTCTTCCATCATCATAGGGTGTGTATAGACCTTGTTTCCTATTGTAATGGACATTAAAATAATCATTGTCTATTCCCAACAGGTTTATATCATCTTCCTCTATTTTTTCAATTGTTTCTTCAACCTCACTTACATAGTTTTGATGAAAAAGAGGTATGATCTCCTGATCAGGGTCTCTTGGTCTATTCTGAGGTTGGTTTCTTCTGAAATTTTGATTTTGATTTTGAGATTGATTTCTGTTTTGGAGAGCTGATTGGTTTTGACTAGCTTGTGCTCTCTTAATTATGCTCATCTCCTTCATCATTTCCTCAATCATTCTTTCCATTTTAGAGCTAGAGGTGGAGGGTGCAGATTCCTCCCTAAATGATACTTTCTTCTCATTCTTCATCCTTGCTCTTTTCTCCATCAAATTCACTTCCATAGCTAAGGCTCCTTTTTGCATATCACATAAAGTCAAAGGGTCTCTTTCTCTCAGCTGATAAGCCATTTCAGGATCGATTCCTTTAGGGAATTTGTTCAAGGCTGAACCTTTTGGAGGTTTTAATTCTAGGGGTAACGCATTATATACACTATTGAATCTAGTGCAGTAACTTTGAACACTTTCCCCAATGTTTCTTTTGAGGTTATTATAATCTGCAAGTATTTGGAGAGGGTTTTTCTTGACTTCCCACTTGTTTAGGAATAGTTGATGGAGGGCTTGAAGGTCATTGATACTATTAGGGGTTAAGACTTTGAGCCATTTTCTTGCTTCTCCCCCTAAACTTTGAGCAAAAAATCTAAGTTTGACAGTTTCATCATCAATCTCATTTATGTAAAAATAGTCATTCATATTGTCCACATGTTGTGAAGAAGCAGTAGCGCCACTGGTATCATACAATGGTATCTTTGACTGATAGTCTTGTGGCAGATTGACTAGAGGTAAAAGAAGGACTAGGGGAGCATACCATGTTTCCATGATAGGAGGCTGTGGAAAAAGTGGGGGGTTTACAAGTGGAGGAGGTTGATGGAATTGTGTAGTTTGAACAATGGGTGTATGGATAACATAAGTGGATGGAACAACAATAGATTTTTGAGCAGATCTAGGATGAGAGAGACCAAAATTATGCAGGAAATGAAAATCAGGTGGGGTAGTTTCTTTGTCACCAGGATGTTCACCTCTATCTTGGGATGAAGGTGGATACTCACAATATATTTGATCTATATCCTCAAGTGATCTAGTTCTGAATGAGTTTTCTAAGTCAACTTGTGAATCTTGTCGAGCTGCAAGGTTTTCAGGAACAAAAATAGCCCTATGGAGTTGTCTGACAATAATTGAAACTTAAACCTTAGGAGACTTACTAAGTATGCTTTCAGGATTATCAACTATCTCTGGCAGATTTGGGGCAGGATAGGCTCTAGTGTTGATCCTATGTGAAGCCAGACTACTTTTCAAAAATGAGAGAGGCTGAAGTTTTTTAGGACTGTTTTGAAAGTATTACCTCTCCCAATGTCTTATCTAATATGGGACTAGGCTTCTAAAATTCCTTAAGGTTGGTTAACATAGTCCTAAAGAGATCCGGAGACCTAGATAAATAATAGGCCTACTGGGGCTAGTGGAGTCACCAGGTGGAATATTTTTAGCTTTTGTGAAGGTAAAATGTTTTATGGTTCCACCACCATGTTTATTATGAAGCCAATCTGAAATATTTTTGGGTTTTTCTGAGTTTATATGGTTATGAGAGTGTCCTATGTCTGATCTTAACACTTAACTAAGGTGCTCAAACAAACAGAGTCTACTCTTATGGCTTAGCTTAGCTAATTCCTTCAAGGTTTGATAAGGCTCTGCGAGAATCCTAAGGGTTACTTAGTTTGTCACTGATTCAAATAAGTCCTATCATAATTAACATTTGCTTTAGTAGTGCTTGAAGAGAGCTACTTATATTATACTGGACAATGAGTGTTTTGTTTTAAGGATTTTACTCAGGGTCCCACCGTGATTGCCATTATGTTGGAGTCCTGTGTTTTGATAGATTGACAAATAAAAAGACAAGGAAACATCAAAACCAATCTTTAGAGTTCTAGGATCTACTCCTCCTGTTCTTAGAGAGGGATCTCTCAAATTTTTTGCAAAGGTATGTCTTGTTTGCTTTTAAATATTGATTTTAGACTAGTTATGAAGTACAAGTGTTGTTTGATATGTTTGTTTGGTTGAATGGATACTGCAGAACATGAAAGGTCTAGAAAAGATAGGTAGAAACAGGAAATTTCTGATTCATTGGGCAATGGAGTCAAAATGAAGTTGGTAGCAGGGTCACAAATGGATATGGGATATCAAAGGGAAAATATAACTTGGCCATAGGATCCTTTAGTTTTGTGAATGAGGTGAACATTAATGATTTTGAAAAGAGAGGTTTAATTCTCAACAAAGAGAACTTGAAAACATAATTTGAACATGAAGGGGCGTTTTATAGACAGGGATAACCATGAATTCTACCAACCACACTTTAAGCAAATAATGACTTCAAGACAACTTTCAGAATAAAATCTAAGATTTGGGGAACTCCCTATTTCCTCAAAGATTTTATTTCAAAGGAATTAGAAAACATGAAAGATTCAATGATAATTGCAGTCATAGAAGAGGGAACTCCTAAACATCCATGATTACAACTATAAAGACCTTTGAAACAACTATTCTAGCAGGAACAAAGGGTATGATCAAAACATACCTCTTTGGAAAACTACGAACAATGGTACTTCAAAGGGAGACTTCAAAAATAGTTTTCAAGTGGCAGCAGACAAGCAGGGAAAAACATAAATCATGCTGAAACCAACTATTTGAACTATTAGAGAAATAAACAAGCATCAGGACTAAAGATAAATATTGAAGAATATAAAATACCTCAGCAAAAGAAAACATAGAACAGTGAAGGATAAACAGGTCTAAGGTGCTTCTAGGAGTTATTTATTAGTCTAAACTTTTCATCCTACTGTAGTAAGAATTTATGGAACAAAATGAAAACAGGAAAAACAACAGACAGTTCAAAATACATCACCAATATCCAAGCTCATGAATCCAATGATAGAGCCTTCTCAAGAACAAGCATGTCACACCGCCATCAAGCTTCCAAGACTTCAATTTCTTCTTCAACTTTGAACAGACTATGTATTATTTCAGAGAGTTTCAGTATTACAACAGTGATCAACCAACCCTTTAAAATGTGCTCCTCAAAGAGATTTTATAAGAAAATGAGGAGGTGGAAGAGTTCTTAGGGTTGAAGTGTAATTAATTCTATATTAAATGAAACTCCTAGCCTTGAAAACCATGCAAGGCATAAGGTAGGAATGCATCGAATTACAACTATGTTTCATTTACTCTGTTTCTGATTTTTTAGGCTTAATGGGTAAAAAAGATTGACTTTAAGGCTCTTCTTATCTTTATAATAAATTCTAGTGATAGTTAGGATATTTGTTTTGCTTGTAATAACTGTTCAGCTGTCTTTGGCCTTAATGTTTTGGATTGAGATTTGATTAGGGTATTCCTTTGAGGCAAAAAGCTGTGAGGTGGAAATATAGTAGCTGGGAAATCAATTCACCCCCTTGATGTGGCTCTAAGGTGTCCTTCGATTGATATTTCTCTATAAACACAGTGATTTATCTTCGGATCTGTGTTTAGGCTTGATTAAGCCATAATCTTCATCTTTGACCCTGATATGCTTTTATAATTGATGCTGACGGTGTTTTTCTGTTTGCAGGTGCACAAAAGGTTTATTGGAGTTTTTGCTCATAAAACCGATAATCATGACTTATCGATTCCCTAAAAGCATTTAATTATCCCTTTGAAACCCTTTAATATGTATCAAAAGGATGCAAGGATCGTCATCCTTGACCAATAATAGTGTAATCATCTGTGGGAGGATTGAACTTTAACTTCATTAAAACCTGCGGAAAAACACACAAAAATTACTTAAAACCTGCGAATTCATGGTTTAAACTGCTTAGGAAGGTTGGTGGAAGCATTTCGGAGTGATGCGAAGGAAGTGCGAATGTAGGTGATGGGGGAAAAATCCTGGTAGAACAACTAACCAGGTGAAAAATGCAGTTTTGGGTGTGACAGTGAATAGGACCGTTAGATTAGAAATATCAATGGTGGAGATCATTCGGTGAAACACTTGGGAGAAAAGATGGAGGGCGAAATGAATGGGCCACGTTATAACATAAGCCGTCCAATCTTAACAATCAAAAACCAATAATAAAAGTAAAAATAACATTGCGGAGGATGGTGTTTTGGCGGAAAACCGGCAGCGGTTTTCGCACAGCTCTGAGGCGGTTTTGAAATTTCTCAAAAAGACGCGATATGGGTCTGCGCTTGACACGTGGATTTCTAAAACCACCCATTTCGCGTAATTTTTTGGTGTTAACATTTAGGCGAAAAAATTACGCGAAACACATCGGCAACCATCGGATTGGAGACTGCAGATCTAACGGTGCGGATCGCACACGATGGATGAAGAGCTGTGGGGTGAAAGGGTATGCGGGGTCCAGGTGACGTCAGAAAAAATTGGCGCACAGTGGAGGGTGAAATAGGCTATCTGATCATTAAATTCCTTTGATAAATGGTTATAATTAAAAAAGGAGCGGAAATGAAAGGAAATGGAAAGGGCGGAAAAATTAGGCCCGATGGCCTTAGATCTTCGAAGATCGATGGTCAGGATTCACTTTACAGGAATGGTAAGGTTTCAAAGGAAATCGACGGAGAAACGAGAAGAAAAAGGGGCCCACCTTTTATATAAGGGCGGAAGGAAGGATGAATGTGGGCTGTCGGATCTGGAGAATCAACGGTTGAGATCAGACGATGGAGGACAAAGAGAAGGGAAGGGTTAAAACAGCGGAAGCATTGTGAGCCGTTGGATATAAGAATGATCAAGGACGGAGATTTGATCGTAGGATCGCATCAGTGGAGGACAAAGGGTAAAGCAACAATGAAATGTGCCGATGCGATTGAGCGTGGACCGTCAGATTTTGCGGAATGGACGGTCAAGATTCAATCGCATTAGAGAAAAGGAAAGGGGCCAAAGCTTCGGGGCTTTTGATTTTGTGATGCGCGATAAAGCGCTAACCGTTTTATCGATTTCAGAGATCGATGGTGGAGATTTAATCGGCAGGCACGATGATGAAAGGTTTAGGACAAAGCGCGATTAAATCCAAGCCATTGGTTCTTGTGGATTCAACGGTTGGGATTAAATCGCAGGATTGGTATCGGAAGAGGCAAAAGGGCAAAGTGGAAAGGGAAATTTGCGATGTGATTATGTATTGATCTTCAGATCAAAAAGATGATCGACGGCTGAGGTTTGATTGCATCAGAATTTTGAAAGACATAAAGAAAGGGAGGACCCATGCGGACTTGCGATGCGATGAGCCAATGGCCGTTGATCGGTTTGGATCGACAGTCGATATTCATTGAAACTTTGAACTATCGGGTTTATGAAATAGCAAAGGAAAGTCAGGTTTTATGAAAATACAAGGGAAATGCGGGTTTGGGAAAGAGTTTTAAGCCCTTTAGAGCCTAGTTGCGAGGCTTAAGGTCTTATGAGGTGGAGGGTTATGGGAGTTAAGCCCTTGGGGGCTTAAGAAATTTATATGCAGAAAAGGGTGTTTTTGTCCTAAACACAGAGTTTTTTAGGCAATTTGAGGGTTCCAGTAGAAGGAAAAGGAGTTTTAAAACCAAATGGAAGGGGACAAAATGGTTAAAAAAGGGTCTTGGAGTGAACTTTGAAGGGTAAATGAGGCTTATAAAGGGATTTTTATGGAGGAAAGAAGGGATAAAGATGATGAAAAATGGGGTTTTTCAGCAGTCTTTTTCTTCAGGAAAACAACAAATTTTTAGGTTTATGAGGGAAACAGTAGTGACGATTAACTAAAAGATTAGTTATCTTCATAAAAGCTTCAAAGATGATATGTTTTCAAAGGGAATTATCTCTTGAAGTTTTGAAGAACAAAATTAGCCACTTCTTGGTATAACAGAATTTATCAGTGGCTAACAATAAGAATGAATGTGCTTTCCTCAAATGAATCCTCTGAATCAAAGGCTATCCCTTTCACTAAATAAATCACCTCTCAAATCACCTACTACAAACACCCCTACACCTCCTCCCTAAAATAATGCAGATCCGTACTGATACTGCATTGTAGGGGATAAAAACACGGTGGCCTGATGCCAAATGTATCAATTATGCTCTAGGGCCTTCTTAAATAGCCCCCAAAGAGAAAGAAACCTCCCTCCAATGAGATCTAGCTCAGAAATCTCCCAAATCAAACCTCCACAACTTCTGCCCTGCAACACAACACAAAATCCTCAACAAGAATTGTGTTGTACATGAAGACTAAAGCCTTGGCCAAATGCCTGATAGTGGAATGTAGTGTAAACTCTTCTGAGAGGCCTCTCAAGGAAATAGGTGGGATTCCCGATCATGAACACCCTGTGCTAAAAAACACTACAATCTTAGCTAAATAACCAAAGAAAGCTATATGTCTAAACAAACCATATATCAAAACATAAACATATATCAACATGAATAATATGGCTGTCATCCTCTTCCTTAAATAAGAAATGAGATTTCTAACCCTAAGCTCCATTCATTTATGACACTACTTCCATGCAATGTCTCTCCATATAAAATTATGTTGTCTCTCCATAAATGTCCACTCTCCATGATAGCATTTTTGATTTGGTCAAAGTTGACCCAGTTAAGGTGTTCCAACCCATTTTCACACACAAGGGTGCTCAATTAAGCTTCCAAGATGTCTTCCTTTCACATTGGCATTGGTTTTATTCATATTAAGGATATTTATGGATCTCCATTATCCTTTTATTCATTAAACAAGAAAGAAAAAAAGAATATTAATATTCCAAATAGCTCATGGCTAATTGGGAATATTAGATAACCCACGCCTGAAACATGCTATGTGAAAAGTGATGGGGGTCATGTTTAATGTTGCAGTGACAGCGGAATTAACTGTGACCGTTTGGCAGAAACTATCACATCAAATATCTCATGTGGCCAACGAATACATGGAGACTGCGGAGCGGATGGTTTTTAGTTTTGGTGCACCAGTGGTTAGCCTATGGTTCCAGGGCTACGAATAGGTGGGGAGGGGCTGGCCCCTCCAAGCCCCCAATGCAGAAACCACAATACGTTAAATAAAATTGAGGTTCTTATAAGGTTAAGAATTAACGTTAGATGAGTCGATAATGTGTTGTGTGTGCGGGAAATAGGTCTCGGGGTCGAGCCCTAGGGACCCCCAAAAACATTTACACCATGAAACTGGGCCACATGGCGGCCTCTGGGCCTGCCATGTGGCAACCTCTAATTGGCCGAACTAAAGCTTCATACAGTCCAGCTATAAATAAGATACATACACTTGACACAATATTATTTGTCCAAGAGGAATATTCTGGGGAATATTTCAAGGAATATTCTAGGAATATTCTCTAGAATATTCTCTTTTTAAATTTCCCAAATTCTAGTCAAACTTGGTCAAAGGCCAGAAATTGTAGTTTAATGGAATTTTCAAATCGTGATAACTTCTTCATATGGTGTTGGTTTTTCGAAGCATTCACGGCACCGGAATCAGAAAGAGGATATCTATCTAGTTGCTCAAGTTTGGCATACTTATGAAAACTTTGAAATTTGAGCTATCAATTAGGTCCTCAATCCAAATCTGATCACTTCTACACATGCACCATAACCCACAGGAGCCATCCAACCCATCCAAGTGACTAGCCCCTTAGACATTTTGATATTTTTCTGCATGAAACCCTTAGTCACTCACTTGACATGGGCATGCATGCGACCAGAACCCTCCAGTCGCTCCCACAACAAGGCATGTGTGTGACTGTGGAATTTTCCAGGTAGTTCTGTGTAAGTGACTCTAGATTCTATGCCACTTTTTTAAGGCCAGGACTCAGGCCACTTCTCTAAACTCCATGAAACTTCCAGAGATGAAAACTAACATCGAAACAAGGATACCAATGCAAATACTTGAACAAGGAATTGACTGGACCCCTAATAGCCATGACATACATTTCGTCAAACATGTCACAAATATGCATTCTACAGGTTTAAACAAAAAATATGAGCATAGGTGTCTCATAATAATCTTAGAATCACTAAGAAGCATTTATACCTCATCAAAAAAACTAAATTAGCATCCATTAAACCATACATTCATTGCACATTCAGTGTTTAACCAAAACATGATGAGATCCATACATTATCACGGTCATAACCAACATATAACCAACATAAATATCAAGGATATAAAAACCATATAAAACTCATATAAACAAGCATATTTAACCATAAAATACCAAGAATAAAGAGCTATTATTGATGATTTCATAGGCCGACTAGGTTCAGGTCTTGCACATTCCACCTGACCGTAGACTGGCTAAACCAAATCTCTGTTCAACCAATCGCCCTTGTGCCATATTCCAAGCACGGATGTGGGATCTAATAGAACAAATAAATCTAAACCAAACCAAGGCTTACAGAGGCCAAACGACCTTAACCATCGACCAATGATTCCAACTCACAGTTAGACATCACTAACCATCACCAGATTGGTATCTACCCAAGCTGTCCAGGGCTTTAAAGAATTTGTTCCAACCAAGGCTCCAGGACTAGCAACTCAAACCACAACCACTGTCGGGATCAATAGCGTTTGTCAAACCAAGGCTCCATGAATAGTAGCTCAACACACTAAGGTATCTAGGCGTTTCTCCGACAAGGACCCATGAATAGTAACTCAACCCAAGATGTTACAGGTCTCTAGAGCATTAGTCAAACCAAGGCTCCAGGAAATAATAACTCAACCCACAACCCAAAGAACATGAGAACCGGCAAAAAAGAAATGGAAAAACTCCCAAAACACCATGGATATCTAGGAAATGGCAAGGCTAGGAAAAAACACTGTCAATCCAGGAAATCCCCCATGCCAATGAAAGATTATGACCAAATAGCCACATGAATATGCAATGCATGCCAAAATAGTAAGGAAATCATACATGAAACTTAGTATATGCAAGAAAACCCATTGTAGTTGCTGATACCAATGTCCTTTTTCACTTTCGTACTTTTCCTTTGCCTTATTTCTCCAAATCCCAAGTATGCCACACTCCTCCAAAAGTGCTCCTAGAAAATTCTAAGTGTCCAATAGTATGAGAGAGAGGGAGAATGGAATGCAAGCTCCAAAATTGAAATGAAAAAAATTTGTGCACTAATCCTCAGAAGAATTTTTATTTAAGAGGTCTCTAATTTCTTCAATTTTCCATTATTTTCCTTCATTTTTCTCCTCACATGCAACCTGTGACCTTTCACCTTCATTTTCTCCCATTTTCCATTATTTTCATAAATAAATTCCAATAAATGCCACTTTACCTTTCCAAATCATTAACCAATTCCTTTTCCAATTTCTATAGCCATAATAAACCATATTAACACCCACACTAGGATTTTTTTCCCAACATTCAACTTGGAATACATTTCTTCTGACCATGGTTATTATTTTTCCTTTATTAACTTTATCACATGAAGTTTTAACTTGGGGCTAATATAGACCCCTCCCTGTTAGCGGAACACTGTCCTCGGTGTTCAATGACACCTACAACCAAAAACACAGCTGAAAGAAAAATATACTTCCCATGGAGCTTTATAACTTAGATCGTTGCAATATTTACAATGATAAACCTTCTAAGAAGAAAACCAACATGAAAACATAACACATGACAACCATAATGACATGACACCATACTGCATATTGGAGCTTTATAACACAACTCATGGTGGTATTTACATCCATATACATTTCTACATATACCAAAACATCATACGAGGCATATACCAAAGACACATATTAAGGAAATTCACTTAACCAATAAATAGAGAAAGATACATAGCCCGCATATGATCCACCAACTCCCATGTAGCTTCATCGGGACCAAAGTGCTTGCACTGTACTTTAACCTACTCGATTTCTCGGTTCCATATCATGAGCATATTTCTTTGCAAAATGCACTGTGGTTCCTGTTGGAATTCTATTTTTGGCTCCACCTGCAATAAAAACCAATAAATCACACGATAAAAATATTTAACATACTTTTTAAGAAATGAAACATGGAAAACATCGTGGAATTTCACTGTCGGAGGTAGTGCAAGTCGATAGGCTATTGGTCCAATCCTTTCAAGAATCTTGAAAGTCCACAATACCAAGGTGACAACTTGACACATGATCCAATCCTAAAGGAGATCTTCTTGTGTTTTATGCACAAGTACACCTATTTCTCAACCTAAAACTCATTAAATAACTTGTTCTAATATGCATAAATTTTCTGCCTATCTTGTTCTGCCTTTAGATTCTTCTTTATTATTGCATTTCCTATTCCATCTCTGCCAACATATCCGGTCCTATCAATACCCTATTAACTAGATCAATCTAGCTAATAAGAGTATTAAAACTCATCCCATAGAGTGCCCCAAACAGACTCATCCTCAATGACTCTTGATACCCATTGTTGTAAGCAAAATATACCAATGAAATATACTCTTCCCACTTTTTCTGTTGATGCATCACATACATATGCAACATGTTCTCCAATATCATGTTGACCCTCTATGTATTTCCATATGTCCGTGGATGATAAGTTGTGATGAAGGCCAACTTTGAGCCCAAACATGTAAATAAATATTTCCAAAATATTTAAGTAAAATTAACATCCCTTTCTGACACAATATCCTTTGGAACACCATGCAAACTCACCACATCATTGATGAAGAACTATGCTACATCATTAGTCGAATAAGTATAATTCACTAGAAGGAAGTGTGCTACCTTCGTCAATCTCTCCACCACAACCATGATGAAATCGTGCTATCTAGATGTACTTGACAAACCTATGATAAAATCAACATAAATGAATTCCTACTTCCACTTTGGAATCATAATCGATTGTAGTAGTCCACCGGGATGTTTACACTGCCTTTACCTATTGATAGTCCAAGCATCTATCCACAAACTTCACCACATCCTTTTTCAAATTCATCCAATAATAAAAATTCTTAACTACAGTCAATGTATTTTGATATCTCAGGTGACTTGAATATGATTTGGCATGGAATCACCTCAAGATAATCTTCTTGAGCTTGCCGTCATTTTACACATATATCCTGTCTGTAAATATGACCAATCCATCCGCTGTAAGATGATAGTCCACATCCTGTGCACTTATACCAACACCTATACCTATACTTGTACATGTATTCTACTATAGCCTGTGCCTAAGCTACATGTACCTATTATCTTGATGACCTTCCTGTAAGATCTGATCCTATAGATCTGTCCCATAAGAACTCATAACTGCTATATGATTCACCTGCATCCTTGTGCTAAGAGCATCTACAAACCTGTTCTCTTTACCTTTAATGTACATGATCTCAAAGTCGAACTCACTAATGGTGGCCAACCATATATATTTCTTACCATTCATATTCGATTGGTCAAATAGATACCTCAATCTGCTATGATCACTCATCAGTACAAACCTCCTACCAAGAAGATAATGCCTCCACATCTTCAATGCATGGATGATCGCTTCCAACTCAATATCATGTGTTGGATAGTTATGCTTGTGATCATTCATTTCTTATGATTGAGAATATACTACCTGTCCTTCTTGCATAATAAATCCACCAAGTTCTCTCTTGCAAGCATCTGTGCATACCACAAACCATTTGTCTGGATTTTCAATCTTTAGCACTAGAGCATGTGTCAACAATTGTTTCAACTATTCAAAAATAGTTGCACATTCCTCTGTCCATTAAAAATTCTTACCTTTCCTTTGAAATGATGGAATAAGATAAGAAATTTATGTGGATTTCCTGATGAACCTCCTACAGTAACCTACTAACCACATAAAGGTCCTTACCTCATCCACATTTCTAGGAGATTCCCCCTCCATGTTAGCACTTATATTTTCTGGATCTACTATTATGCCTTCCTTGGAGACAAGATGTCCCAAGTAATGTACCTCTATAAGAAAGAAACGATATTTTATAAGCTTGGAATACAACTGATGTTATCTTATGTTGTGAAACCAACTCCAAAAAAATAAGAAAAGATATATCTACGCCTTATAAATAAGCCACTTCGAGGGGGAAACCTCCAATACATTACATGAATGAACAATTCTTCGATGATACAAATTAAAAAACCTCCTTTCTATATATAGGAGTCCACGGGCCACAATTTAATCCTAGTGGGGCCACAATGTAATCCTAGCTGACCTAACAATAATAATTTAAGGGCACAATAATAACAATATGGGGGTTACAGGAGTATAATAATAACAATAAGGGGGCTACACTAACAAAAATAAGGGACTATACTAGTAATATAGGGACCTAACATGCTCCTCTCCTTCTAAAAAGTGTTTTCCTCAACACTTGAGTAGCTTTGGGTGCTTCTGTAAAAAATTCTCATCCTCCCATGTAGAATATTCAGTGGGTAAGTTCTTCCACTTGATGAGATACTCTGAAATTGATCGATTTCGTAGCTGTCGAGTTCTTGTTTCCGTGATTACTTCAGGTTCCAATATGATTTTTCCTTCCTCGTCAAGTTCTGGAAATAATGTTTGAATTGGAATATTTTCACCTATAACCTTATTTAAGCATGAAACATGGAAAACTGGATGCACTCGTGAAGAAGCAGGAAGCTCCAATTTGTATGCCACAGTACCAATATTTTGCAACACCTTGTAAGGACCATAGTAATTTGGCGATAATTTATTATCCTTCTTAGCTTGCTTGAGGGACATTTGTTTGTATGGTTGTAGCCATAAAAATACCAAGTCTCCTACATCAAAACTTCTCTTTCTACGATGTTGATTTGCCTGTTGTTTCATTTGATTTTGTGCCAAATTCAGGTTATCATTTAAGAGTTGGAGAACTTCTTGTTGATTCTCGATGTGATATTCCACTGCTTGAACCTTTGAATTTTCTCTTAAGGATGATGTGATGGATGGTTGATGATATCCATGAAGTGCCATAAATGGGGTCATTTTTGTTGCAGTATGGAAGGAAGTGTTATACTACCATTCAGCAAGAGGTAACCACTTGACCCATTGTGTTTGTTTATCAGATACAAAACAACAAAGATATCGTTCCAAGAATTTATTTACTATCTCAGTTTGACCATCAGATTGAGGATGATAAGATGAGCTATGATCTAATTGAGTACCCAAACAAGAAAATAACTCCGTCTAAAAATTTCCAGTAAAAATGGGATCTCTGTCGCTCACAATAACCCTTGGGTTTCCATGTAGCTTTTGAATTGTGTCCATAAATGTAGTAGCAACTGTACTTGCTTTAAATGGATGAGATAATGCACAAAAGTGTGCATACTTGGTAAGTCTATCAACTACAACCATGATGGCACTCTTTCCTTCAGACTTAGGTAAACCTGTGATAAAATCCATTGAAATGTAATGTTAATTTTTCAGGAACTGCTCATGAATCTTGCAAATGAGATTCCTTTTTCAGAAGCATTTCCAATCAACAACCAGATGTATTAAGTGGATTTATTTTCAGAAATCGACGTATTTTTCCTGTAGCAGATTTATTATAGAATCAATTTAGATTAAATCTAGGTCATTTAGAAGATACAGTTCGAAGAACTATACACGGAGCAACCAAGCGTAGATCAACTCCTCAAAAATGGGTCACTTCAACTCTATTCAAAAAAACTTTTCAAGATTTTTTTAGTTCACACCCCTTATCCCAATTTTTGGATCAAACTAATCCATTAACAGAAATAGCTCATGGGCGAAAATTGAGCCATTTAGGCCCTGGGGTCTTAACAGGGCGAACTGCTAGTTTTCGGACACGGGATATTCATCCCAGTTATTATGGGCGTATTTTTCCAATCGATACGTCTGAAGGAATGAATTCTGGAATTGTTTCATCATTATCGATTCATGCAAAGATTGGTGATTGTGGTTCTTTACAAAGTCCATTCTATAATATTTCCGAGAGATCGAGAGAAGAACATATGGTTTATCTATTACCGGGTGATAATAGGAGTTTTCACATTAGTGAACTTATGTATGGCTTGCACCTGTTTGAAAATGTGCGTTCACTGAAAAGAAATCCTTTTGTGGCTAATCATTTATTGAGGAAAATTAAAAATCTAAACATAGAAAAATAAAAGAAGATAATAGATACTTGGTCTCGGGCATCTGTCATTGTACCCACAATGATCGGTCATACAATTTCTGTTCATAATGGGAGGGAAAATTTACCCATTTATGTAATAGATCATATGGTAGACTACAAATTGGGGGAATTTTCACCTACTCTACTTTTTCAGGGACATGCAAGAAATGATAAGAAAACTTGTTGTTAATTGAGAGAGACTTGTCATTCATTGGGGAGGATAGAGTCAATGGGAAATAATAGTCCAGGTCCAGAGATACGAGCTTTGGCGAGAAATATACGTATATCCGCTCACAAAGCACGTAGAGTAATTAATCAAATTCGTGGTCGTTCATATGGACAAGCACTTATGATATTGGAACTGATGCCTTATGGGGCCTGTTATCCCATATCACAATTAATTCATTTTGTGGTGGAAAATGCAAATCACAATATGGGTTTGAACAAAGCTAATTTACTCATTGGTGGAGTCGAAGTGAATGAGGGTGCTGTTTTGAAAAGGATTCAACCTAGATCTCAGGGACACAGTTATCCAATACAAAAACCCACTTGTCATATAACTATTGTATCGGAGGAAATATCCAGATCAAATGATTTGATTATGTCAATAGAATCCCCAAAAAAAGGATATGTATGGTGTAGAAAATAAATCCACTTGGTTTTAGAATTGGTGTAACCCAAAATGATTATGTATGGGTTAAGTAGTAACAAATTGGGTACGTATAGGCATTTTGTATGTAGCTATTCTAGCAGCTACTCTAGCGACGGTTTCAGATACTCTGCCCATTTCATAAAGTATTCGACCTGGTTTAATGACAGATACCCAATATTCGGGAGATCCTTTCCCGGAACCCATACGTGTTTCTGCAGGTCTCATTGTAATAGGTTTGTTGGGAAATATACGTACCCATATTTTTCCACCATGACGGGCATAACGAGTAATCGTTCTTCATCTGGTTTCTATCTGCCCAGATGTGATCCAAGCGGGTTCAAGTGCTTGAAGAGAAAATCTACCGAAACAAATGCGATTTCCATGGTAAGATACTCCTTTCATTCTTCCCCTATGTTGTTTACGAAATTTTGTTCGTTTTGGGTTATATTCGATGGTTAATAGTATTTTGATCCCATCTCTAATTCAGAAATGAACATGAAATTTTCTTCTCATCCGGCTCCTCGTGAATAATCTATGTCAAAATGGACAATCAATAGTTATTAGTTATATATAAATGAGTCTATATCTACTCATTACACATATTATATATAAAATCTAATTTATAGGTCGAATAACTCTTATATTTCCATCCAATGCCTTAATAAATAATTTCACAGGTGAATATTGACTCTTCCAATATTTTCTCCATGGGGCCTATAGACTCCAATGAGCTTAATTGATTTTTGGTTTATTTCACCATCCTATCCAATGAATGATTAAGATTCCTATATGATCTTATGTAGTCATAGGTTCCATCGTTCCATAGCTTCTATCTAAATTCCCAGGTCTTCCCTCCGCAATGGAGCTTGATTTTCATTTGTTACAGAATCAATTTCCTTAGTTTCCATCGACTCGAAGATCTTTATCCTTCATAAAATAAATTCCTTCAATCTTGCTTGAATGAATCAGGATGATTCTTATGCTTTATCACATTGCTTTTCGGAGGGTAGTTAATGAACCATGCAATATTGGGAGAAGATTTCTCCTTTTTCTTCTTTTTCTGCATTACCAAACACCTTTCTCACTTCACGAGAGATCAAAATATCATTTTTCTCCCACGGAAGAAATTATTTACAAGGTGATATTATCTACCCATAGTTATTGGATCTTGGAAATATGAAGTAATGAGTTAGTCTCTAGTTTTTTTATAGAGACCAATACGTTCTTATTTCGAGTTCTCCATAACTCCGAAAAAGAATGAAAAGCTTGATTCCAACGAGTTGCACACTAAGCATAGCATGGTTCCAAATTGGTAAATCTAATTTCTATTCGATCTGATAGAATTGATGATCCATGATCGGGCAGATTGGAGAAGAAAAAGACTAATTATTCCTACTCTTCCAAAATCCAAATTTTGATCCCTAAAAATCCATAGATGGTTTGAACGAGATAATAAAAATAATCAATCCTAGCCCAAATTTTCTGTAGGGGAACCTGTTTGGTCAATTTAGTGTGTCCTAAATTGCTGCATTTAATTGTCAATCCGGGAATCGTAAGCTGATGAAGTGCGGCGCACTATATGTGCAAGATAACCTCTTTCCTAACTTTTTGTCGTTTTTGGTCTTTCTAAAGTGAAATGGAAATTCTAAAGTGAAAAGCAAGCTTGGTTATATTTGTTCAAGGAAGTGATTTCCCCTATAATGATTTACCAATCTTGAAACTTTAAAAGAAAATTGAAATTACAATGACAAGACTTGAAAGAAAGTAAAAGTGTACTGCTGAAATGAAAAGGTGCTGCTAATCTAATGAATCAAAACAAGAAACTAGTGAACATGAAAACTAAACTATTCTTGCTGCCAACTGAACACAAAAGAAACTACGCTTACGGAAATTCAAAATTGCAATGAAATAAATCTAAATCAGATTACATCAATTCATTTTCTGACCCTTCATCATTAGACCAGCTATGACTTGCGGAAGTAATCATAAACAACTTGTGTAACTGATTATTTAATTTGCAGAAAGTAAACTAATACTAAACCATATACACATGATTCAATCCCTCGCCATCAGTCCAGCTGTGGCTTTCGGAGGCAACTGAAGATGTCATACATGATTTAATATATCTAAATTTGCAGAAATGGAACTAATACTAAACTACACATTTCATCATGCAGCCCCTCACCATCAGTCCAGCTGTGGCTTTCGGAGGTAACTGAAGACACTATGAGCAGCTTAATATATCTAATTTTGCAGAAAAGAAACTAATACTAAACTACACATTTCATCATGCAGCCCCTCACCATCAGTCCAGCTGTGGCTTTCGGAGGTAACTGAAGACACTATGAGAAGCTTAATATATCTAATTTTAACTACTGAATCTGATAAACAAAACTGAAATGTACAAAGCAAGATTGAAGTTAAAAAAATGCTATGAAAAGGAAACTAGCAGCAGAATAATGTTAGTCTCATATCATTAGCCAAAATACTATGAAAATGCCCGGGCTGTCTACCTAAAACCTGCACAAGAAAACTGATCAGTGATTTAACAATCATAAAAACATGAAAGACAAGAATGCAATGAAAATTATAGAAATGTATGAACAGAAATGAAACAACTATGAAATATGAACATGTAATGAATTATGATACAATGACTTTTTTAAAGAAATGAAATGAAATATATATACATTAATACACAGAACCTCGGCTGAGCAGGGACCCTCTACACAGCTCTGGTACGATCCTCAAACACGAATTAAGTTATAAAACAGAGTTTTCTCACATTAAAAAGAAGTTCATTACAGACTGGTAGTATTACGGCTCAAGGCAGCGTAATCACTACAAAGCTAACATAACAGAGTACGCACATCAACTATCAATTAACAACTCAACAACTAACTCTACGTGCGTATGCAAACGCTCTATATAAAGCAATAAACTGTAACTGTCTCCTGAAGTTTATGATAGCAGCCAGCACGTAGACCACTAAGGCCACGGATATAGGAATATGGCCATGTTGGAAAACGGATCTATGGAAGGTGGGCGCTTGAATTCAACTCCAGAACTTTGCACAGATGTCAATTAACCTCCGCAAGCTTAGAAATGGCCGTATGGATGTTTATATGCCACGAAACAGAGTCCAGCCGACATAGAACTCCATAGTTGACTTCCACGTGGATGGCTTTGACCGCAGCTTTCTTTGACGAATTTTCTTGAACCAATAGGACACGAACCATGTCCTCGTCATTCCTAGCCTGCCCATGTGGCTCGTTTCCTTCGTAGACACCTGTAGCATAGATTTCCACAAAATAGCTGTGGAAAGTTGCAGCAGCTGCGGAAAGTGGCAAGTTTCCGCAGTTGTATGAACAAAATCTAAATCAAATAGAAAACACAAAAACATAATTAAAAACCATGTTAGATACCCTTTTGCACATGATATTGACAATTTTGGAGGTTTAGGTGAGTGAAAAAGATATGGAAAAGTGTATGGAAAAGAGACAAATTCGGGACTCAACATACCCCCACTGTGAAGGTGTTGCATGTCCTCATGCAACCAAATTTTTGATATTCTTTGTTCAATTCATGTGCCTTGATACCTCAGCCAGCACATCTAACCCCCTTCTCTTCTTCTTTGGTACTGCCATCATTCTGGGTTTCTTCATTAAGCACCTGAATTTGATATTCACAAGTGCTTTGCTCAATTTTTGGCATTTCCTTTTTAGCTTCTTATTCTTCTTTTGCCAAATACCCAAATGTAACATAGTATTGTCATGGATAATCTTGTCCAGTTTGCCTTGCTCTTTGAGTGTTTCATTTTTATTTTTGATATGCCGATTCAAAAGCTCAAGCTCAAAAATCTCTTGTTTTAATGACTGAACCAAATCATCCTGCAATGTATGAGGCTGAATAGAAGAGGTACTTGGGCCTGTGGCTGCCTTCTCCAAGGATTCTATATAGTCATATACCTCCTGCTGTTTGGGGTCTACTTCCGGTGTCTTTTTCATTGAGCTGTCCCCAAAGTGCTGCAAGGGAGAATTATGTTCAAAATCTGGCCGAGGAGAACTTACATCAATATTTTGCTGAGAATAAGATGGAGTATGCTCATTGTCTGATTGGGAGTGAAAGGAGTCAGGTTCACTAACTGACTGAAATGGACTATGGTCAGTTGGAGACTGTTCAGATGTCTCCTCACCCAAATCGATGAAATGAGGACCTTTAATTTGTGTTTTTCTCAGTTTTCCCTTAAGCCTGCTGCTTCTCCTCACATGCTGTGGTATACTACCCTTTTGTTCTTGTTTTCCTGTTTTTGCCCTCTTGGATAGAGATGACTGTTTTTGAAGAAAAATTAATCTTTCAGATAGAATTTGGTGATCTTCTTCTTCAGAAGAAGGATTTTTATGGACAGCCTCAATAATTTCTTTCCCTTTTGGTATTATTGGCTTCTTAGTTTTGATTTCCTTCTTCTTTCTTTTTACCAATCTCTCTTCCCTATCAGTTTTCTTCATAGTAGTAGTAGAAGTATCTTGGATTTCATCTACTGTTCTTTTCCTTCTACTTCTTTTTGCTGTGCTAGCTGCGGGAATTTCCTGTGTAGGAGCAACTTGAGTTTCAACATTCATTTTCTTTCTTCTACTCCTTCTAATTGGATTACCTTCAGGAATTTCCTGAGGTTCTTCAAAGAAGTTTCTAACTAGGAATTGTTCCCATGTATCTTCTCTTTCCTTCAGCTCCTTTTCAATCAGAATTTTTATAAACCCATGGTGATATAAATGAGGCTCTACATCTCCTAGGTGTTTTTGCACAGTCACAGCCATTTTCTTCAAGCTATTGAATAGGAAATAAGGAAGATTGAGAGTTTGGTTTTCAAGAAAATTCATCAATAGCCTAGTATGATACATGTACATAGAGCCAAAGCGGCCTTCACATGTAATAAATTTCTGAACAATGAGTAGTAAAGTGGCCCATTCATCTTTTATTGCATGCACAAGGATTCCTCTTTTGAAAACAGTGATATCCATACCTTGATTTCGGAGGATTGTTCTCCATGCCTCATCACTGATACTTTTATTTTTGAACCAACGTTCTCCTTCCTGAAGAAGCTCTGTGGCTGCTGCTATTGATGCTTCATTAACCAAAACTTGAGGTCTCCCACTTCTGCTTCCGAGCCATCAAATGATCTTGCAAACGCTTTGGTAACTTCTCTGTGGTAACCCCTGAATTTCTGAATAAAACGCAGCCATTTAACTTTTCTCAACATCTCTTTTGCTTGTGGAAATCCCTCTATAAACTTCGGTCCTTCCGGCCCTGCCCTTAATAATTTTCCCATTTTACTCCTCTGTGCTTCACAGGCTTGCCTCTGTGAGGGTTTAAGTGGAAATAGAACAATGGAATACACAGAATCGAGCACAATGCTGTGGGGATGTTATCACAAAATGGAAATGAGCACCATAAACAGAATGGAATAAGACTGTGGGTGGATATACGGGAATGAGAGTGAGCAAAAGGAACGGAATGGAGTGAAACAGGGAGTGAGAATGAGTAGCGTGGGGTTTTGTAAACACGACAGAGACACGACAAAGAGGTTAACAAAGTATAATGCATTCGACCGCATTTTGAATTTTGGTGGCTGTGTAATAAATATAAACACGTTTCAATCAATGATTATGAAGTTATGCGGCTTGTAAGAGTCCTTTGTCAACTCAAATACGTATCATTATCTACGGTGGGATATTTGAAAATGAGTGAGAGTCGGAATTTCAATAATGAAACCGTTTGTGAATAAATGCAAGAGGATAACATATAGATCGTGGAAGGTTACGGGACTGTCAATATAATCATTGCGCGTTATGGGTAGAGCTCATAGTTTAAAATTACATAAAAATGTGTTTTTCGATACTATTTGAAATAAAATTTATTCATACCTTTGGAATCCTTTCTTTTGCCCTTGGTCTTCAACTGATTGATCTTCATTAGTGTCTTGAATGTTCCATTGATCCTCTCCTGCATTTTATTTCATAATTTATGAAAATAACAACTAACTGTACATTCTTTTTGAAAACAGAGTAGTAGCAGCTGCGGAATCTGCTTCTGGCTGTGGAAACTGGAGTCAGTTGCAGAAACAGATGTCAGCTGCGGAAACTGACACAGCTATTACTTGGCTGAAATAGAAATGAACAAATGACAAATGACCAGGTGGAAATGGTCATAAAAAGATTTTTATTGATGGAATGGATGAAATGAAGTGGAATGAAGTGAAATGAAATGAAATGAAATGGAGTGGGTGGTGAAATGAAATGAAATGAAAGACATATTTTTTTTTTTTGGAAAATATAGAGTGTCAGGTGTCCCTGATTTTCACTCCATATTTTCTGTATAAGACTGCCAATCAATGATTGGTTTTCAGGCTTATACCATTTTTTCTTTTTTTTTTTCTTTTTTCTTTTTTTTTTTAATAACTTGAAAAACAAAAGCTAGCTTGGTAGAGAAGAAGGATTCTTCTCTACCAGCCTGATTGCAGAACTTTCTTGAAACAACTTGACGAAATCCTCTTTAGAGAGTGGCTTATGATAAACTTTCAATCTATGGCCATTCACTATAAGAGGAGTTTGAAACTCATCAATGGTCTTGATTCTTACAGCTCCATTGTTAAAGATCTTGTCAATCTCATATGGCCCAAGCCAATGAGTCTGAAATTTCCCTTGGAAATCTTTAAACTTGGAGTCAAATAGCAATGCCCAATCTCCTTCTTGAAACTTCTTCTCTTTGATATATTTGTCATGCCACTTAGTTCTTTGATATTGAACTAGATCAGTTCTTAGAATTGCTTCTTGTCTGATCTCATCTAGCTCATTCAGTTGCTCCATTCTATGCTTTTGGGCTTCTGATAAGTCCATTCCCAACTGAACTGCTATCTTGAAGGTCTTGACTTGGAACTCAATGGGAAACAAGACTTCTTTCCCATAAACAAGTTCATAGGGAGAATGTCCTGTTGTATTCCTCCATGTAGTTCTGTAGGCCCACAAGGCTTCTGGAAGCCTATCTGCCCAATCTCTTCTATGTAGATGAACAGTTTTGGTGATGATACTTTCAAGAACTTTGTTTGTGGACTCCACTTGACCATTTGCTTGTGGATGGTAAGGAGTAGATTTTCTGTGCTTGATTTTGTATTCTTCCATCAACTTCTCCACCAAATTTGATGTGACTTGGCTCCCCTGATCTGTTACAATTTCTCTTGGAACACCAAAGCGAGTAAAAATATCCTCATAAAGAAAATGAACAACTGAATTTTCAGTAGCAGATACTAATGCTTTAGCTTCTACCCATTTAGTAACATAATCAATGCAAACCAATATATACTTCTTTTGCTTCGATGGTGGATTAATCGGTCCAATGAAATCTAAAGCCCATTTTTCAAAGGGTTCAATGAGTACCTGTGTTTGCGGTGGCATTTCATTTGAAAGGGTAGGTTTCCCTACTCTTTGGCAGCTATCACACCTTTTGACATATTGTTTTGCATCTTTGAAGAGAGAAGGCCAATAATATCCCAAGGAAAGGATTTTATAGGCCGTCATTTTGTCCGCAAAGTGTCCGCCGCATGGTTCATCATGACATGCCTTAAGAATATCAGGCATTTCATCTTCCCTGACACATCTTCTGATCACAAGATCTGGCCCTGTTTTAAACAATTCGTTAGAAATCCATGAATATCTTGAACTCTCCTGAATAATTTTTCGTTTTCTCTTGGAAATAAATGTGAAGGTAGTTTCCCTGTAACCAAATAGTTAGCAATATCTGCATACCAAGGGGTCTTAATAGTTACTGCAAACAAATATTCATCGGGAAACTTATCTTCTACAGGAGAATCTTCTTTAGTATTCTGAATCCTAGACAAGAAATCAGCTACTGTATTCTGTTTTCCTGGTCTATCCAACACAGTAACATTGAATTCTTGCAAAAGTAAAAGCCATCTTGTCACTCTGCCATTAGTAACGGGTTTGTTCATTAAATATCTAATTGCAGAATGGTCAGTATGAATAAAAGTTTCATAGCCTGTTATGTAATGTCTAAACTTATTAATTGCATGAACAACGGCTAAGAACTCTTTTTCAGTCACAGTATAGTTCAACTCTGTGGGAGTCAAATTTTTACTGGTGTAATAAATGGCATAAGGAATTAAATCTTTTTGACCCAACACGGCTCCAAGAGCTGTATCTGAAGCATCTGTAGAAATATGGAAAGGAAGTTTCCAATTTGGTCCTCTCAAGATAGGTGCTTCAGATATTCTTGTTTTCAAAGTTTCAAAAGCTGATTGACAATCAGGATCCCATTTAAATTCAAAGTCTTTTGTAAGCAACTTGAAGAGTGGAGATGCTATTTTAGTGAAGTTTTCTATAAATCTTCTATAGTAACCAGTAAATCCTAGAAAACTTCTAACATCCCTTTGACAATTTGGAATAGGCAACTTGGAGATGACTTCAACTTTTGATCTATCAACCTTAATTCCATCTCCTGAAATATGATGTCCTAAAACAATCCCTTCAGTAAACATCATAAAGAATTTTTCATGGCTTAATGAAAGGTTTGTTTCTTTACATATTATGAGAACTTTTTCCAAATTTTCTAATGCCTCTTCAAATGAATTACCATAAACTGTAAAATCATCCATATAAACCTCTACACAATCATGGATTAGATCAGAAAAAATTTCTAGTATTGCTCTTTGGAATGTTGCTGGTGCATTACATAACCCAAAAGGAAGCACTCGGTAGGCAAAAGTTCCCCATGGACAAGTAAATGTGGTCTTATCTTGATCTTCAGGTGCTACCTG
Source organism: Pinus albicaulis (assembly GCA_034641835.2). Classification (NCBI taxonomy): domain Eukaryota; kingdom Viridiplantae; phylum Streptophyta; class Pinopsida; order Pinales; family Pinaceae; genus Pinus; species Pinus albicaulis. Next base: position 205,687,484 of record CM076579.1, on the reverse strand, counting down.
AATTTGATTGTAACCACTAAAACCATCCAAAAATGAAAATTACTTTTTACCTGCTAATGTATCTAATACCTGATCAATAAAAGGCAAAGGAAAGTGATCCTTCAAAGTTGCTTTGTTCAATTCCCTGTAATCAATGAATACTCTCCATTTACCATTCTTTTTAGGTACTATAACCAAAGGAGAAACCCATCGGCTATCTGAAATTGGATAAATGAAGTTTACATTGAGAAGTTTTTGGAGCTCTTCTTTCACTATCTCCCTAAGATTTGGATTCATCCTTCTTTGAGGTTGTCTGATTAGTCTACTATTTTCCTCAATATAGATAGGATGGATGCAAGTCTTAGGATCAATACCCTTCATGTCAGTATACTCCCATGCAAATGCAGTAGAATGTTTTTGCAAGATTCTGGTTAGTTCTTCTTGTTGTGACTTCTCCAAATGTTTGTTGATATTCAATGTTTTTTCTGGAAAAATCTTAATAGCAGAATTACCAAACTCTTCCATAGAGTAAAGAGAAATTTGTCTTGATGATAAATATTCTATGTCAGATTCCAACTGAAATTGTGTGGGGTCATATTCTGAAGATATCTCAAAATTTTCTAATGTGTTCAGAATTTGACTATCCTCACTGATTTCAGAAATGGTAAAGATGGGTTGTATAGTGTCCTCATCATCAACCCATTCATTGTCTCCTACTTCTGTGATTGCTTTTGCTGGAGGATACAAATTGAATTTCTTTGTCGAATTACTATTAGAAATGTACATGTCCCCAGATCTACAACTAATAAAAGCATCAGCTGTGGCTAGCCAAGGTCTTCCTAAGATAAGTGGGTGCCCTCCTAGATTACTCTTGGGAGTCAAAATCATAAAATCTACCGGATATTCCCAAGAATCTAAGGAGACTGAAATATCTTCTAATACACCATATGGTTTAATAATTGATCGATCTGCAAGTTGCAGTAAAGTAGGTGTAAAAATAAGGTTAGGAAGTTTTAGCTGGTCCATAGTCTGTCTACTCATAATGTTGATAGCGGCCCCTAAGTCAATCAATGTGTTTGGAATTTCTATCCCATTTATATGTGTCTTGACAATTGGACTTCCTGGATCTACATACTTCTGCATGGTAATTTTTCCCATCATAATGTCTGCAATCTTTCCTACCGGGTAGATTCTTCTTGTGTCCTTTAGCTTTCTTCCTGGTCTTTTGAAACTCAACTCCTTTATGGTTTTTGCTAGAATAGGAATTTCTCGAATGGCTTGTAGCAATGGAATCTTGATACAAACATTCTTCAATTCATCTAGAAAGTCATAGTTAGGCAACCAGATTTGTTTTTCCACCCCCTTATCAATTTGTAGTCTTTCCGGAAAAGGAGGTGTAGATGAAGATACAGGTTGCTCAACTATAGGAGTTGTGGATGTTAGCTTTTCTTTTTCTTTTTGAATTTTTGAATTTTGAAGAGATTCTTCCTCGGAACCCTTATTGACTTGAAGAGAGTCCTCCTCAGAGGTATCTTGCTCTTGAATGTCTATAGAAGGTTTTTCTAAAACTCTACCAGATCTGAGTTGTACATCGTTGAGAGGAGCAATCATATAGGTAGGAAATTGTTGTCCTTCTACCATATAAGTAGTTTGAGGATTCTTATTGTTAGGATTTGGCAATGGCTGAGCTGGAAGTTGATTTGTCTTATGTTGGTATGGGAGCATGAGTTGAGGATTTGTATTTTGTTGAGAAGGTTGATGTTGTGGAAATGGCAATGAAAGTTGTTGTGGATTTTGGCTTGGAAATTATGGAGCTTGTTGATTTTGAAAAGATGGAGGATATTGATAAAATTGAGCAAATCTCCCATAAGGATTTTGCATCCCTTGTACCCATGGCTGATATGAATTTTGATGTTGGGGCCAAGTTTGTTGCCAAGGAGTCCAATTTGGTGGGGTTCGAAGATTCATAGGGTTATTAAACCCTTGAGATTGTTGTCCCTGCCAAGGTCTCCTTGCGACAAAACAGAGAGATTCTATTGAATTTGGATCTTCTTGAAAAACAGCTTTGAGTCCAGGGATTGAAGGACAATCCTTGATCTCATAATTTTCTGAGCAAATCATACATGTTTCTACAACTTTTGCATCCAAGGGACATTCCCTTAAAGCATGTTTCTTTCTACATTTCGGACAAAAGATGGCTAAAGCATCTGTTTCTGCTTTCTACTTGTTTTGGATTTTAAGGGTATCTAGTTGTTCACTAAGACTCCCTAAGATATCAGTTTTAAACTCATCAAGCATATTACCAATCTCTGCCCTACTTACCGATCCAGTTGCAGATTTGTTAGCCCTAATAAGAGAAGAATCCCTAGGCCCTTTTCCAGTTTTAGATTTTCCCCTTGAGAGATGGATACATAGTTCTGTTATATCATGAAATGGAAGTTGAGAAATGTCTCCTTTTCCCATCATGTTTAAAATGTCTATCCATTCATCCCTAATGGCTTTTAATAGGAGGGCTTTCAAGGTTTCATTATCTAAGTTGCTCATCTTTGCTCTTTTCAAGTTGTATTGAAATCTTTCAATTAAGTCTTCCAAATTTTCATCTTCTTTTTGCATCATTTTGAATACCTCATCCTTGTGATTGGTGGGCATACAATAATCCAAGTATCTATCCAAAAATGTTTGTTTCATATCATTCCAAGCCCTGATAGATTGAGTGGCTAATCCCATGAACCATTTCAAAGCAGATCCCTTCAATGTTGAAGGAAACAGTTTGAGTTTTTGAGAATCTTCCATATAGTCATAAGTTCGGCACACAACTTCAAACTCAAACAGAAATGTTTCAGGATCCTCACTTCGCAATCCATAAAAGTTAGGGAGAACAGATGGTGAGATATTTTTCATTGTTGCATGAGTTTCCTCATCAACTATAGGGAATCCAAGCAAATTATCCCTATTTCTACCATTATTTCCTTCACCATTGTTATCTTCATTATCTCCTCCTCTTCTACCTCCACCTCTATTTATTACTTCCTCTGCCATGATAGTTTCTTTAGAGTCCTTATAGTCCTCTAGTTCTTCTACCAAGGAAGGATGAGAGAAAGTCTCTTTGTTTTCTAAGTGGGTTTTAGTAGGTGGTCTAGGAGAATCCTCTAATTCAGCTGTTCTTTGACTTCCAAAAATCTTAAGGCTAGGGGTAGATGGTGGTGAATCTGGTCTATGCCTTGAAGAAGATGGAGTTATGAAAATCGAACTCTTGTCTTTAGCTATAAACCTTCCCCTAGAATCTCTTGCTCTATGCATGTCATTTTTTTTATTTTTTTTTTAAAAGTTGGGCTAATAATTCTCTTTCTGATCTTCCAGATCACACTAGGTGCAAGAAGAGAGCATACTTAAGAAATTACTAAACCAATAACTCTCTTTTCTGATCCTCCAGATCACACTAAGTGCAAGAGGAGAGCATACTTCAAGAAGTTATCAAGTTTTCCCTTCTTTTATGATTTTATATTTTTTTTTTTAAGAAATTGGCTACCTAGTTACACTTCCCCAGCAACGGCGCCAAAATGTTTGGTCAATTTAGTGTGTCCTAAATTGCTGCATTTAATTGTCAATCCGGGAATCGTAAGCTGATGAAGTGTGGCGCACTATATGTGCAAGATAACCTCTTTCCTAACTTTTTGTCGTTTTTGGTCTTTCTAAAGTGAAATGGAAATTCTAAAGTGAAAAGAAAGCTTGGTTATATTTGTTCAAGGAAGTAATTTCCCCTATAATGATTTACCAATCTTGAAACTTTAAAAGCAAATTGGAATTACAATGACAAGACTTGAAAGAAAGTAAAAGTGTACTGCTGAAATGAAAAGGTGCTGCTAATCTAATGAATCAAAACAAGAAACTAGTGATCATGAAAACTAAACTATTCTTGCTGCCAACTGAACACAAAAGAAACTATGCTTACGGAAATTCAAAATTGCAATGAAATAAATCTAAATCAGGTTACATCAATTCATTTTCTGACCCTTCATCATTAGACCAGCTATGACTTGCGGAAGTAATCATAAACAACTTGTGTAACTGATTATTTAATTTGCAGAAAGTAAACTAATACTAAACCATACACACATAATTCAATCCCTCACCATCAGTCCAGCTGTGGCTTTCGGAGGCAAGTGAAGATGTCATACATGATTTAATATATCTAAATTTGCAGAAAAGGAACTAATACTAAACTACACATTTCATCATGCAGCCCCTCACCATCAGTCCAGCTGTGGCTTTCGGAGGTAACTGAAGACGCTATGAGCAACTTAATATATCTAATTTTGCAGAAAGGAAACTAATACTAAACTACACATTTCATCATACAGCCCCTCACCATCAGTCTAGCTGTGGCTTTCGGAGGTAACCGAAGACACTATAAGTAGCTTAATATATTTAAATTTAACTACTGAATCAGATAAACAAAACTGAAATGAACAAAGCAAGACTGAAGTTAAACAAATGCTATGAAAAGGAAACTAGCGGCAGAATAATGTCAGTCTCATATCATTAGCTAAAATACTATGAAAATGCCCCGGGCTGTCTACCTAAAACCTGCACAAGAAAACTGATCAGTGATTTAACAATCATAAAAACATGAAAGACAAGAATGCAATGGAAATTATAGAAATGTATGAACAGAAATGAAACAACTATGAAATATGAACATGTAATGGATTATGATACAATGACTTTTTAAGGAAATGAAATGAAATATATATACATTAATACACAGAACCTCGGCTGAGCAGGGGCCCTCTACACAGCTCTGGTACGATCCTCAAACACGAATTAAGTTATAAAACAGAGTTTTCTCACATTAAAAAGAAGTTCATTACAGACTGGTAGTATTACGGCTCAAGGCAGCGTAAACACTACAAAGCTAACATAACAGAGTACGCACAGCAACTATCAATTAACAACTCAACAACTAACTCTACGTGCGTATGCAAACGCTCTTTATAAAACAATAAAATGTAACTGTCTCCTGAAGTTTATGATAGCAGCCAGCACGTAGACCACTAAGGCCACGGATATAGGAGTATGGCCATGTTGGAAAACGGATCTATGGAAGGTGGGCGCTTAAATTCAACTCCAGAACTTTGCACGGATGTCAATTAACCTCCGCAAGCTTGGAAACGGCCGTATGGATGTTTCTATGCCACGAAACAGAGTCCAGCCGACATAGAACTCCACAGTTGACTTCCACGTGGATGGCTTTGACCGCGGCTTTCCTTGATGAATTTACTTGAACCAATAGGACACGAACCATGTCCTTGTCATTCCTAGCCTGCCCATGTGGCTCGTTTCCTTTGTTGACACCTGTAACATTGATTTCCACAAAATAGCTGCGGAAAGTTGCAGCGGCTGCGGAAAGTGACAAGTTTCCGCAGCTGTATGGACAAAATCTAAATCAAATAGAAAACACACAAACATAATTAAAAACCATGTTAGATACCCTTTTGCACATGATATTGACAATTTTGGAGGTTTAGGTGAGTGAAAAAGATATGGAAAAGTGTATGGAAAAGAGGCAAATTCGGGACTCAACAGAACCCTACCTCCCCTGTCCCATTCGACCCAGGAAATTTCCTTTCCATCAAGACGTCCTGCAATTTGGATCTGAATACCTTCTACCTCTTCCTGTTCAGCCATTTCAATATCTTTCTTCATTGGTTTTCTGAATGGAACTCTCTTCTCTAGCTGTAGGGAAATATAATCCGTAAGAATATTAGGTTTTCTATAGGGTTTCACAACTTTTTCTATAGCAATGTGAAGTTTTCGGTCCACAGAATCGAGCATATTTAGTACATCGTTTCTTAATTTTTCAATTCCTTGACCCCTACCTTCTATTAACAACAAGTTGGGAAATCCAATATAGATTTTGACTTGAATCAAGTTGATCTTTCTGCGAATCTCTACACATGAAATTCCTCCATAATTCGAGGAGCTCTTTATATGTGTTCGTACATATTTTTCAATGTGAGTTTGATCTTCTCGGAGATCTTTGGAATAATTACTTTGTTGTGCGAACCAATGGGAACGATCATTTTGGGTTACACCAAGTCTAAAACCAAGTGGATTTATTTTCTGCGCCATACATATCCTTTTTTTCGGGATTCTATTGACATAATCGGATCATTCGATCTGGATATTTCCTCCGATACAATAGTTATATGACAAGTGGGTTTTTGTATTGGATAACTGCGTCCCTGAGCTCTAGGTTGAATCCTTTTCAAAACATCACCCTCATTCACTTCGACTCTACCAATGAGTAAATTGGCTTTGTTCAAACCCATATTGTGATTTGCATTTTCTGCCGCAGAATGAATTAATTGTGATATGGGATAACAGGCCCCAAAAGGCATCAGTTCCAATATCATAAGTGCTTGTCCATATGAACGACCACGAATTTGATTAATTACTCTACGTGCTTTATGAGCAGACATACGTATATTTCTCACCAAAGCTCGTATCTCTGGACCTGGAATATTATTTCCCATTGACTTCATCCTCCCCAATGAATGACAAGTCTCTCTCAATTAACGACGAGATTTCTTATCATTTATTGCATGTCCCTGAAAAAGTAGAGTAGGTGCAAATTCCCCCAATTTGTGGTCTACCATAGGATCTGTTACATAAATGGGTAAATGTTCCCTTCCATTATGAACAACAATTGTATGATCGATCATTACGGGTACAATGACAGATGTCCGGGACTAAGTAACTATTATCTTCTTTTCTTTTTTTATGTTTAGATTTTTAATTTTCCTCAATAAATGATTAGCCACAAAAATATTTTTTTTTCAGTGAATGCACATTTTAAAGGTTTTGTAAAATATTCTAAGATGTTAATTGGTAAAAGTATTGGGGTTGGATTCAAGCAGTTTATGTACCTGCTGACGACTTGACCGACCCTGCTCCTGCTACGACATTTGCACATTTAGATGCTAGTACCGTACTATCGAGAGGATTAGTTGCAAAGGGTATCTATCCACCAGTGCATCCTTTAGATTCAACATCGACTATGCTCCAACCTTGGATCGTAGGTGAAGAACATTACGAAACTGTAAAGGGGTTAAGAAAACTTTACAATGTTATAAGGAAATTCAAGACATTATAGCTATTCCTGTATTGGATGAATTATTGGAGGAAGATAATTTAATCGTGGCAAGAGCAAGAAAAATTGAACATTTCCTATCACAACCCTTTTTCGTAGTAGAGGTATTCACAGGTTCCCCTGGAAAATATGTTGGTCTCATGGAAACAATTAGAGGGTTTCAAATGATCCTTTCTGGAGAATTAGATGGTCTTACCAAACAATATTTTTATTTGGTGGTTAATATTGATGAAGCTAGCGTGAAGGTTATAAACTCTAACATGGAAAATTAATTTATAACATGACCCTAAATCTTCGTGTACTATCTCCTAATCGAGTCATTTGGGATTCAGAAGTTCAAGAAATAGTTATATCTACTAATAGTGGTCAAATGGGCGTATTACCCAATCATGTTTCACTTGTGACACCTGTAGATATAGGAGTTATGAAAATACGTCTCAATGGGAAGTGGTCAACTATGGCTTTGATGGGCAGTTTTGCCAAGATAGACAAGGATAGAATCACTATATTGGTAAATAATGCAGAGAGGGATGTTGACATCGATCTCCAAAAATCCTAGGAAAATTTTCGAAGAGCTAAAGCTTGCTTAGCTCAAGCTGAAGGCAAAAGACAAGTAATTGAGGCTGATGTGGCTCTGAAAAGAGATAGAACACTATTAGAGGCTATCAATGCTAGCCCCTCTGACTCTAATTAACAATTCCTATAATGATCTGAAAAAATGGATTCATTGTTCCGCCTAGATCCAAACAAGTGGAGTAAAATTTATTAGATGCCATCGAGTCTTCAATGGTATCTAATAAGTTTACCTACTATTGGATTTGAACCAATGACTCTCACCGTATGAAAGCGATACTCTAACCACTGAGTTAAGTGGGTCATTTATTCTCATAGGTAGAGTTGGATTTATAAACGATTCTAAATCGAATTAAATGTATAGACAATGTATGTGTCCCTGGCACATATCGAACTTATTGGAACATATTAGATCATAGTATTGGATCATGAAATATCTACCTTGATAGAAAGTGATCCATCTAGTTAGTATAGTAGTGTATCACCAAGACTGGCAAGGAATGGATATAGCTAAGCAAGGTAGAGCACCTCGTTTACACGTGCGCCAATGGTTTTCGTGAGAGTTTATCGATTCGTTTGATCCACGAAATATATTCTATGTGAAATAGTCTTACTCTATCCATTTTTTTCTCTGGGGAACAATAGCATGACAAAGATGAAGTTCGATCTGATTCGAATTACGGATCTAATTGATATGGTCAATCCTAGCTCCGTTCAATTCTAGGCATAGTGAGTATAATACGGGGACCTCAAAATATATTATTTTTTCTCTATGAACTTTTAGGTGTACGAAGTTCATATTTTACTTTTGGAGCGATAGAAGAGACTCTATTTGAGTTAATCTATGCCCGAGCAAGGCAGACCTATGTCAAATAAACCTTTTGAATAACTTTGGGATTGCTTCCGAAGGGTAATAATTTGGAGCACATGGAGCCATATTAGTATCTTCTGGGAAAGAGGAGAATGGAAGACTAACCGATATTTCCATCAGTTAATGAAAGAGCCCAATGAGATAAAATTCATGTTGGGTTCTTGGAACAGTTCAATTTATTTTGATAATAAGAACTTTGATCTGTTCTACCGAGAAGGTCTACGGTTTGAGCCCGTATAGCCCTATAAATTCCACTAAGTGATACTACTTATATATATATATATCCCCTCATAGTCCCTATGACTTGGACTTGAAAAGTCTTTCAGATCATATCAATCTCATGTCCTTATCGAGATCGATGGATGGGAACGTTGGACCAGAGAAGGTAGATTAGTATTTTAGATCGATCGAGATTGATCCGATACCAGATGATCACACCTATAATTTTTTTTTTTTTTTTACATTTTTATTGCTAGTTCTTCGAAAAATTCAAGAGTTCTCTCGAATATCATATGTTTCAAGCAATCCATCGTGCAGTCAAAGTATCGATTGGACATGTGGATTTTAGCTCCATCCAAACGCAATGCATTCCGTTGGGGTTTAACAAAATCCTTTTCCGTTCAATCGAAAATCCCGGCTGTATCTATCCCTTTGCTAAATATCGGGGAAAAGATCTTGATCAACTAGGATTCTCTACAATAGGTTATGTGAAGTGAACCTATTTTTGAACCATAGAAGTGGAAAGTACTACAGATATTCCGAATACCTAGAAAGGTAAATTCTCTGGAGTTGATCCATCCTAGCTAAAGGCGAACCTTTGGTTCATTCTCTTTCTTCACCTAAGAGCATCACATTGTGTTTTATACCCAATATTTTCATATTGGGACAAACACTCTTCCTTGCCTCTAGTTCCGTTCTGGTAACATACCACAAACATGCAATCTACTGGCTATGCATATTAGATCTACATCTGGACCAAAGTTTGCCTAAATCTACCCCACTATTTTATAGAATACACATATTTCATGGAGTGCGTTCTGGAAAAAACAATAGAATAAAAAAGTCTGTTGGGTTGGGACAAAAAAATTTATCACCCCTTGTCTAGAAATTATGTGGACTGCAACGCAAAAGAAGCTACCTTTTTCCCTGTTACAAATAGATCTCTACTTGGCTAGCCAATAGATCTGTTCGAAATGATTTTATATCATTATGAGATGAGCGGGCTCATCTCATAACGAACTTATACGTAAAAGATTTGATACGTTCCATGGATCGATTGACGCCTGCCAATCCTATTCTGCTTGACCTGTATGAAAATTTCAAATGAATTAATTGAAAGACAACAAACAAAATTATATTTAATTCATCAAATGTTCACTATCTCCGTTGGTAGATGAGCCTTGAAATTCGTATATTTGTTCCATAACCTGCCCTGCATAATAATATAACAAAGAACTTGATTGTCTCCTAACCGTGCATGTAAGATTACAAAATTTTCTAGATTGGAAAGCCCTATCCTTTCTAATACGAGAAGGAAGGATACAAGTTAAAATGGTCTAGATTCATCGAATCTGAATATGTGACAAGCGGATGGGGTCGAAATTTTCGACACAGTCGCAACCTTGATCATTTGAAACAATGACCCTCCGATCAAATACCTTGCCCAAAGTTGTTCAGATGGACAAGTTCTTAGTATCAAGATAAAACATAAAATAAATATCAAGATAGATCTCTATAAATTCAATTTACACCAAACCATGTTAATGATTATGGCCCATTCGTTACAACTCGAATAACGTGGGATCTACCAAACCAATCTGCAAAACTGTTACCAAAGTATAATAGGGGAAAACAATAATGATTTCCCGTGGGTTAATGGACAAAGGATCGATACAAAAGAAGAAATATTCTTCTTTCACGTTCCAAAGAATGGAGGGAAGATGGGATCGGGATATTTCTCCGGGAGAAATATGAAATAATTCATCTCTATCACATATTTGATAGAGGTCCACGTTCGAACAACTTGTTCGAGAGTTGGGAGTTAGTCATCGATCTTTATTTGATCCCCTATCAGAGTCACCGACCCACATACGAAAAAATGTTAGCTCGTTTTTTCTTCTTGGGAGAAATGACTGTAGATAGATAAATTGGCTTGTTTTTCCGGGGTGGACATAGCCAAGTGGACCAAGGCAGTGGATTGTGAATCCACCACGCGCGGGTTCAGTTCCCGTCGTTCGCCCATAAAAGAAGATAAAATAAATCGGACTGGATCCGATTCGTTGTCATTTTCATATTTTGGTGAAAATATTTCTATCTATGTAATAGAAATGGACACCTAAGTCTTATTTATTTGTGGGAAACATGAGTCCTTTATCAGACTTGAACCGATGACTTACGCCTTACCATGGCATTACTCTACCGCTGAGTTAAAGGGGCCCCTCATCATATATTAATGCTAATGCATCATATATAATGCATCATATATTAATGAGTGAGTCTACTATGGTAGAAGGAGGTAGAAGGATGGCTATATTGGAAACTACGGGCTGAGCTGATACAAAGACTACCCATTTGTGTAGGTTCGATCAGGAACCTATTATGGCCTTGAGCAACTAATATCTCTACAATAATCTAATATCTTTAGATAGAGAACCCTTCAATATCTAGATAACAAAATTTTATACTGGAGAGGAATAAAATTACTAATCCATCTAACACATTTATTCAAGTTGATTGGGGAGGGAATGAAGAGATGATAGTTCAATTTTTGATAGCTTTTTTTCTTGCCTTTACAGCAAGTATTCTAGCTCTTAAATTAGGTCAAGCACTGTATGATAGATAGAGAACCATTCAATATATAGATAATAAAATTTTATACTGGAGAGGAATAAATGGACTAATCCATATAACACATTTATTCAAGATGATTGGGGAGGGAATGACGAGATTATAATAGAGGTTAAATTTTTGATTGTTTTTTTTCTTGCCTTTACAGCAAGTATTCTAGCTCTCAAATTATGTCCGACACTGTTTGATAGACTGATTGATAGAATGACTAGGGAGGCTCTTAAGAGATGGAAGAGATGATAGTTCTATTTTTGATAGCTTTTTTTCTTGCCTTTATAGCAATTATTCTAGCTCTCAAATTATGTCCAGAACTGTTTGATAGAATGATTGATAGACTGATTAGGGAGGGAATGAAGAGACGATAGTTCAATTTTTGAGAGCTTCTTTTCTTTCCTTTATAGCAATTATTCTAGCTCTCAAATTAGGTCAAGCAGTTTTTGGCTTGGCCGATGGCCAGACCAAGCATGTCAGAAAAAAGAGAGGAAAATAAATAACTATTTTGAACGAAATGAGCAATATGATTGACTAGATTGTTCTTTATCCAACTGAATAATTGCAATATTCATTATATTGCCGATACAATCTGTACATACTATGGTATACACCTTTACTCCACAATTCATTTTGTTACACATGAACTTTTCCATTTTGGAGAGATGGCTGAGTGGACCAAAGCGGCAGATTGCTAATCCGTAGTATGGATCATCCGTACCGAGGGTTCGAATCCCTCTCTCTCTATTCGTACACTATTGAACTTGAATACGAATAACCCTGAATATTTCTACGGAACGAAAAAGACCCATTAACCTAGAGACTGAATTCCTATTTTGACCCTTTGAAGAAGGATAAAAATGGCCAAAAAGGTCAAAACATAAGTTATACTTTTTTTCATTGCATAACACAAAATGATAAAGTTCTCATTTTGATTGAGCATTTTAACTATGCTCAATATTTTATTTTTTCCGCCGTAAAGTATTCCTGTTCCATAAATAGTAATAGCTCCACTCTTGAGTAGAAAAATTATATATCACCTGGTCGATAAATTGCAAAGGTATCGTTCATGGACGAATGGAAGGATGAGAAGATATCGTTTCCTCTTTTTTTTTTTTATCAATATAAATGGGACCAATCGCTACATTGTGTATTGGTTCATACAAATGATAAAATATCTTTGTCTCTACCTGCAATTATGTATGAACAAATTTTTTTCAAACCTGTTCCGTCATTAGCAATGTCTAAGTGAATAGATGTTCACCTTTGAGATGATCCGGGTCTAGCTCGATAATATGATCTCTTCCAATCCAATGTGAGAAAGTTACATAGTGTCTACTTTTTTCGATAAAGGGGTGTTTTCATGGGTTTGCCTTGGTATCATGTTCATACCGTCGTATTGAATGATCTTGGCCAGTTAATTTCTGTACATATAATGCATACAGATCTAGTTGCTGGTTGGGCCGGTTCAATGACTCTGTATGAATTAGCTGTTTTTGATCCATCCGATCCTGTTCTTGATCCAATGTGGAGACAAGGTATGTTCATTATACCCTTTATGACTCATTTGGGAATAAAGGATTCATGGAGTGGATGGAACATCACCGGAGAAACTGTAATTAATCCCGATATTTGGAGTTATGAAGGTGTGGCCAGGGCACATATCATGTTTTTTGGCCTGATGTTTTTGGCAGGTATTTGGCATTGGGTATATTGGGATCTGGAAATATTCTATGATGAACATACGAGAAAAATTTGTTTAGATTTGCCAAAAGTATTTTGAATTCATTTATTCCTCTCAAGAGTAGCTTGTTTTGGATTTGGAGCATTTCATGTAATGGGTTTGTATGGTCCTGGGATATGGGTGTCTGATCCTTATGGACTAACTGGAAAAATACAACCAGTGGATCCAACATGGGGAGCTGAAGGTTTTGATCCTTTTGTTCTGGGAGGAATAGCTTCTCATCATATAGCAGCAGGTATTTTGGGTATATTAGCAGGTCTATTCCATCTCAGTGTTCATCCTCCCCAACATTTATACGTAGGATTACGCATGGGGAATATTGAAACGGTCCTATCCAACAGTATTGTTGTTGTGTTTTTTGCAGCTTTCATTGTTTCTAGGACCATGTGGTATGGCTTCGCAACTACTCCGGTCGAATTATTTAGTCCCAATCATTACCAGTGGGATCAGGGGTACTTCCAACAAGAAATAGATCGATGGGTTCGTGCCGGTCTGGCTGAAAATTTGAGCCTATCAGAAGCTTGGTCCAAAAATCCCTAGAAACTTGCTTTTTATGATTAAATTGGTAATAATCCAGCTAAGGGGGGGTTATTCAGAGCAGGTGAAATGGAAAATGGAGATGGAATAACTGTTGGTTGGTTAGGACACCCTATATTCAAAGATAAGGAGGGAAATGAGCTTTTTTTACGTCATATGCCTACCTTTTTCGAAACATTTCCAGTAGTTTTGGTGGACAAAGAAGTAATTGTGAAAGCCGATGTTCCTTTTAGGAGGGCAGAATAAAAGTATAGTGTTGAACAAGTAGGTGTAACTGTTGAGTTCTATGGTGGTGGACTTGACAGGGTCAGTTTTGGTGATCTTTCTAAAGTGAAAAAATATGCCAGACGTGCTCAATTAGGTGAAATTTTTGAATTAGATCGTGCTACTCTAAAATCCGATTGTGTTTTTCGTAGTAGTCCAAGGGGTTGGTTTACTTTTAGGCATGATACATTTTCTCTCCTTTTATTTTATGGACACATTTGGCATGGTGCTAGGACCTTATTCAGAGATGTTTTTGCTGGTATCGACCCGGATCTGGATTCTCGAATAGAATTTGGAGCATTCCAAAAACTGGGAGATCCAACTACTAAAAGAAAAGTGGTATGATATTGCTCCTATCTCTTCTCTAATCAATATTAGTATGAAATCTATCTCCATAATTGTAAATTACAATCAAATCTATGGAAGCATTGGTTTATACATTCCTGTTTGTATCGAACCTAGGGATAATTTTTTTCGCTATTTTCTTTCGAGAACCACCCAAAGTTACGACTAAAGGGGGGGAATAATTTTTCTTCTCCAAATATTCATTCTTTCTCTCCCATAAAAGAAAGAATGACCTTCCCTATAGGGGAAGGTCATTCTTTCAATTAGTCCTCGTGATCCTCAAAAGGATCCCTAAGTTGTTTAGAGGGTTGCCCAATGGCAGTATATAGGGCATAACCAGTAAGCTTACAAGTAAAAAAGATATGGAAATGGTGACTAAGGTTGCAGTTTCCATTATTAGGTGATCCCAATATCATGGTATATTTACCATATAATAACAAAGTTAACAGATCTTAACCAATATAATAGTTTCTATGGCTACACAGACCATTGGTGATACTTCCAAAATCACGCCAAGAGAAACCCGTGTAGGAACGTCCTTAAAACCGCTTAATTCAGAATATGGTAAAGTAGCTCCTGGATGGGGAACTACTACTCTTATGGGTTTTACAATGGCTCTATTTTTAGTATTCCTATCTATTATCTTGGAGATTTATAATTCTTCCGTTTTATTGGATGGGATTCCGGTTAGTTGGGACTAGAGGAACTCCAAAATTAGCCTGGTGAGCTCTTGAAGAAAAAAAAAATAACTAAGGGATTCAAACCCAGACCAAATAGTGGCTTTTAGTTTTTAGCTTATCTTGTTCCACTAGTCTGATCGTGTAATTACTTTTCTCTACGGATTTTTGGAATACGGGTGTGCGACTTGTTGAAATAGATCCATATTTATAGTATAGAAGACCGATCTGTTATCTTCATAAAGATGGTCCTACCTCGTTGGATATTTCATTTCTAGAATATTGAATCTCTAGAGCACGAGGTCTATCATAGATATGTTCTAGGAAGAACTGAACTATGGTTTGTACCTATCATTTCCTTGTCACTAGACTTCCAATAAAGAATTTGAAAGAGGTATTTCCTATAATAAATCGAAGGATCTATCCCCTCTCATAATTATGCTGATTATGACCAAAGAATGATATAGTATCTCATTTCTCTTAGTTAGCATATTTCGTTGAATGGGAAAAAATGAAAAGGTTATTACCCAGAGAAACTTTTGAGAAAATCATCGGGGTATAATTGAAATTTGAGGTTTGGATTGATTCATAAATTGAGATCTCGATAAGATAATTCCTATAAATCGTCTATATTAGTTCTTTTCTAGGGAACTGATATCACACGAATAGGGTAAAATATTGTTCAAAGGGCCTATAGTGATTTATCATGAGGATGAGCCGACTTGAAATTTTGGCACTATAGAGTCTTCTAATAGAAATTCTGGATTGTTTCAAATCATATTCATTTCTCCAGCCGATCAGGCAACGAACCATAAAGTATCTCAATATTTTCCCCAATTTATATATTTGTGTTCAAAATCATTTGCGTGTTCTTGTTCAAGCCGTATGAAGGGAAATTATCATGTGCGATTTTCAGAGGGGGAATTTCAGTTTACCTATCTCAATAAAGTATACGATTGGTTCGAAGAGCATCTCGAGATTCAGGCGATTGCAGATGATATCACTAGTAAATATGTTCCTCCTCATGTCAATATATTTTATTTTCTAGGGGGGATCACACTTACCTATTTTTTAGTGCAAGTAGCTACTGGTTTTGCTATGAATTTTTACTATCGTCTGACCGGTACAGAAGCTTTTGCCTTTGTTGGTTAATCTGATCAATCCATTGATGGTCGAAAAGTATGATGGTTCTAATGATGATCCTGCACGTATTCCGTGTTTATCTCACAAGTGGATTCAAAAAACCCCGTGAATTAACTTGGGTCACAGGTGTAATTTTGGCTGTCTTGACTGTATCTTTCGGTGTAACTGGTTATTCTTTGCCCTGGGATCAAATTGGTTATTGGGTAGTGAAAATTGTGACTGGTGTGCCTGAGGCTATTCCTGTAATAGGATCTCCTTTGGTAGAATTATTATGTGGAAGTGTTAGTGTGGGTCAATCTACCTTGACTCATTTTTATAGTTTACACACTTTCATATTACCCCTTCTTACTGCTGTATTTATGCCAATGCACTTTCTAATGATTCGTAAGCAGGGTATTTCAGGTCCTTTATAGAGAGGAAAGATAGATTGAAAATAACTATTCATAACTTCTTGTCCCGAGTAATGATGGTAATATATCATCGCCAGGAATATTTCTTATTCAAAAATGGAAATATCCATAGAAAATAGAAAATATGGTCCTCGGGTTTCTCCTTTCGATTTTGGAGTATTATTCATCCAATACAAACAAATAATTGGAGTAGATTCTCAGACGGAGAAGATGGATTATGGGAGTGTGTGACTTGAACTATTGATTAGGCCATGCAGATACTTTATCCGATCTACCACATAAAGATTTATTATCAAATGTGTCTCTGTCCCAATTTCCTTATAAGAAATAGGAAGTTTAGCACCTGGGTGGAAAGGCATTGGTCAGTTTGTTACGTTCCAAGAGAATTTTTTCTATGATCGAATCCAAATCAGGAAGGGCTCCGCGAGATCTGGAAAATGGGGCAATATTTTCATATATTCAATAATTGGACCATATGACTTTACTTATTCATAGTGTGAAAATGCATCCATTTCCCTTGCATCCATTTCGATGGGAAAACTATTGGCGTGAAAGAAGGGATATAAGGAAGGAGAGAGGCCGGATCAATAACAAGTCAATACCTTGTATGCTAAAAAAATTTTGAGGTCTATTCGTGGTGATAAACACAAATTACACGGACTAAGATGGTCCAAAAGGCATATCGATCATGATCGAATTTGTGAGCTTACTTGGGTAATGAGAATTTAACTGGAATAATAAAATGACCAATGATGGATGATCAGAGACATTATTAGTTCCTATTCTTCCAATTCATCTTCCATCACAGGAAAAAGAAGTGATATATACTTCCTACAGTTCTTGTTCGAGCCAGATGATAAAAATCGGCATGTCTGGTTCTTTCGGGGGATAGATCCATAAAGATCTACTTATCCCAATAACCAAGAAACCTGACCTAAATGATCCTGTATTAAGGGCTAAATTAGCTAAAGGTATGGGACATAATTATTATGGAGAGCCCGCTTGGCCCAATGATCTTTCATATATTTTTCCAGTAGTAATTTTAGGTACTATTGCATGTAAAATAGGTTTAGCGGTTCTAGAACCATCAATGATTGGTGAACCAACAAATCCATTTGCAACTCCTTTGGAGATATTGCCCGAATGGTATCTTTTCCCTGTATTCCAAATACTTCGTACAGTACCAAAAAAATTATTAGGTGTCCTTTTAATGGCCTCAGTACCCACGGGATCATTGACGATGCCTTTTCTAGAGAATGTGAATCAATTTCAGAATCCATTTCGTCGTCCAGTATCTACAACAGTATCCTTGATCGGTACTGCAGTAGATCTTTGGTTAGGTATTGGGGCAGCATTTCCTATTGATGAATCTTTAACTTTAGGTCTTTTCCATTCCAATTTGATCCAACTGTCAAATATAAAAAATCTATCAATTTTTTTTTCATATATCTAGGGAGTAATTGCTTTAAGACAAATTATATCTCCCTAGATATACCCATCTTGTCAGATATTTCTTTCGAATATTCCATGAAAAGAGAAGAGATATGTAAAATATTCTAAATAATTCTCATGAATCTCCAAAAGAACTTGGGGAAAGGAAATTAATGAAGAGATTAAATGAAACCAACCATTTTATGAACCCGAAACTAATTCCTGGGTGGATCAATTGCAAAACATTTTCGTAGAAATTCCAATACCTGTTCGACAGATTCCTTCTCGAGGTGTTCAATTCTCATTAGATCTTCAAGACTGTAATTTAAGAGGTCCAATAATGTATGGATATTGGCTCTTCTGAAGGATTTATAGGTTTTGGGGGGTAACTCTAATTGGACAATGAAAATATGTTGAAATGCAAATTTTTCTTTCGTTTCCCCCGTATCAGTTAATACGTGCAAAAGGGGGAAGGAAAGCATATTAGACCCTTTTTTATTGTTCATTCCATCGATGTTATATTCCTCTCCATGTAGGAAGGGAATAAATAAGTCGATCAAATTTCGAGAAGCTTCGTAAAGTGCCTCCCTAGGAGTTAACCCCCCATTCGTCCATATTTCTAGGAAAAGTACTTCTTGTATTTCATTTCCGCTCCCATAGGAATGAATACTATAATTCGCATCGCGAACAGGCATAAAAACAACATCTATAGGGAAAATTCTGTCATGATAATTATTTGAACTATGTATAATATATCTGTGATTTTTTTCAATTTGTAATTTGATATCAGAATTAATTGATTTAGTAAGTCTAGCTATATGTTGTGTAGTATTAATTATTTTCACAGAAGGTGGTAATATGATATCTTGAGCAGTTACATTTCTGGGTCCAACAATATAAATAGAAGCTTATCAGATTCCGTACGAGTCACTTCTAAGTACAATTTCTTTTAGATTCATCAAAATGTCATGTATTGATTCTTCAATACCTATTATCACAGAATATTCATGTTTTATGTTCTCTAATTTCACACGTGTGATACATGTTACTTCTACTTCTCCAAGTAAAGCTCTTCGCATTGCGATGCCTATTGTATCGACTCGACCTTTGTGGAGCGGGGATAAGGAAAAACGACCATAATGAAGACGCTTGCTATATGCTCTGGATTCGATGTATTTCCATCGTAGTGTCTGAATAGAGACTGAGATTTTATCTCGAATCATACCAAGAATATTTTATTAGATCATTAAATCATTTCTTTCTCTTGAAATTCATTCAATTCTTAAACACGTCTCTTTTTGGGAGGTCTACATCCATTATGTGGCATAGGGGTTACATCACGTACAAAACTTAATAGTATGCCACTTCTACGAATGGTTCGTAATGCTGTATCTCTCCCTCGACTAGGGCCACTTATCATAACTTCTACTCGTCCTATACCCCGATCCATTAATGTGCGAATAACATTTTCTGCTACAGTCTGGGCAACAAATGGTGTACCTCTCCTTATACCTTTGAATCCACAGGCACCAGCAGAAGACCAAGAAATAACTTGTCCCCGTACATCTGTAGCAGTCACAATGGTATTGTTAAAACTTTCTTGAACGTAAATAACTCCTTTGAGTACTCGATGTTCATTCCTACGTGAACCAATTCTTTTTATAGTTTTTGACATATTAAAAGTTATGAGTTAAGTTTTACCACTAGATGCATTCATTTATATAGAAGAGGATTACCCCTGTTTTTGCTTATGTCTCGGATTAGAACAAATTATCATAACTTGTTTCTGTCTACGAATTGGTCGAAATTTTCCACAAATTCTACGAATAGAACCACGAATTTTCATGTTTGTGACCCTCCAATTTTCTCATATTACATTTTGTTTCCTGAGACAGAAAGTTTGTTTCATCTATGATTCTTGATCCCTATCAGATGTTCAAAAGGTGATTCAATCATTTTAAGATTTGTTGCTAAGTCTATATATTATATGTCCTTTGGTTAAATCATAAGCACTTAATTCGACCTTGAACCTATATCCTGGTAGTATTCGTATGGAATTACGTCGAATCCTACCCGAAATATGAGTCAAAATCTGACATCCATTATTTTTCAGAACTCAAAACATACCGTTTGGGAGTGATTCAGTAACCAAACCTTCCGCATGGATCAGATTCTGTTTCTTCATCGAATCTCCTCCTCTTTTAATTCAAAAACTTGACTAACGTGCTTGGATGAAGATGAATGGTGTCTCGAATTTCTCCGACTTTTCATACTATGGGGATATCTTACAGAATCAATATTTTTGGACAACATTTGGATCAATTACCATACATAACATAGAATTTCTCGTCCAATTTTTTTTCTGTTGAGCTTCTCGATTCGTCAAAATTCCTTGGGAAGTAGAAAGAATTACGATCCCCATTCCACCTAGAACTTTTGGAATTTCTATATAATTAGAATAAATTCTCAAACCAGGTTTGTTGGTACGCTTTGACATGGTCATATATTTCCTTTTCTTCCTTCTTCGATATTTTGAAGTCGATATCAAAAAATTTTTTTGGCCTTCCTGATGCTCCCTAACATCTTCTATAAAACCTTCTCGTAAAAGGATCCTTCCAATGTTCTTGGTAATATTAGTAGATGTTACTCGAAATGTTCCTTTTTCTACCATGTCAGCATTTCTTATAGAAGTAATTAGATTGGAAATAGTATTGTTACCCATGACGAACGAATTCTTAGGAATTCCTGGTCTCGATATAAAAGGCATGTTCGATCTTCTTTGAGGAATATGCCTGAGGTGCAATGAATTGATCCATGTCATGTATCATTTGATGAACTTTAAGTCAAAGATTCCTACAAGATCTATCCGTACTTATAAGACTTCGAGAGCCAATGAAACTATTTTAGTGAAATTCAATTGTCTCAATTCCTGAGCAACTGGACCAAAAACTCGAGTTCCTTTTGGGATTTCCTTCCTGATCAATGACAACGGCTGCATTGTCATCGGATCGTATCATCATTCCATTTTCACGTTCAAATTCTTTACAGGTGCGTATAACTACGACTCTAACTACTTCCGATTTTTCCAGGGGCATGTTAGGTACTGCTTCTTTAATTATAGCAATGATAACATCACCTATATGAGCGCATTTACGATTGCTTGCTCCTAGAACTTGAATACACATTATTTTTCAGGCTCCACTGTTATCCGCTATATTCAAATAAGTTTGAGACTGAATCATTTTTCCTCCAAAAGATTTGTTATCTCGAAAGATAACATGAAAAAAAAAGGAAGAGTTCTTATGAACTAGTAATCTTCTTCCACCAGAAATAAATCTTTGATTATGTATGGGTTAAGTAATAAAAAATTGGGTACTTATAGGCATTTTGTATGCAGCTATTCTAGTAGCTACTCTAGCGACGGTTTTAGATACTCCACCCATTTCATAAAGTATTCGACCTAGTTTGATGACAGATACCCAATATTCGGGAGATCCTTTCCCGGAACCCATACGTGTTTCTGCAGGTCTCATTGTAATAGGTTTGTAGGGAAATATACATACCCATATTTTTCCACCACGATGGGCATAACGAGTAATCGTTCTTCGTCTGGCTTCTATATGCCCAGATGTGATCCAAGCGGGTTCAAGTGCTTGAAGAGTGAATCTACCAAAACAAATGTGATTTCCGCGGTAAGATACTCCTTTCATTCTTCCCCTATGTTGTTTACGAAATTTTGTTCTTTTTGGGTTATATTCGATGGTTAATAGTATTTTGATCCCATCTCTAATTCAGAACCGGACATGAACGTTTCTTCTCATCCGGCTCCTTGTGAATAATCTATGTCAAATTGGACAATCAATAGTTATTAGTTATATATAAATGAGTCTATATCTACGCATTACACATATTGTATATAGAATCTAATTTACAGGACGAATAAATCTTATATTTCCATCCAATGACTTAGTAAATAATTTCACAGGCAAATATTGACTCTTCCAATATTTGCTCCATGGGGCCTATAGACTCCAATGAGCTTAATTGATTTTTGGTTTATTTTGCCATCCTATCCAATGAATGATTAAGATTCCTATATGATCTTATGCAGTGATAGGTTCCATCGTTCCATAGCTTCTAACTAAATGCCCAGGTCTTCCCTCCGGAATGGAGCTTTATTTTCATTTGTTACAGAATCAATTTCCTTAGTTTCAATCGACTCGAAGCTCTTTCTCCTTCATAAACTGAATTCCTTCAATCTTGCTTGAATGAATCAGGATGATTCTTATGCTTTATCACACTGCTTTTTAAAGGGTAGTTAATGAACCATACAATATTGGGAGAAGATTTCTCCCTTTTCTTCTTTTTCCGCATTACCAAACACCTTTCTCGCTTCACGAGAGATCAAAATATCATTTTTCTCTCGTGGAAGAAAGTATTTACAAGGTGATAGTATCTACCCATAGTTATTGGATCTTGGCAATATGAAGCAATGAGTTAGTCTCTAGTTTTTTTCTAGAGACCAATACGTTCTTATTTCGAGTTCTCCATAACTCCGGAAAAGAATGAAAAGCTCGATTCCAACGAGTCGCATACTAAGCATAACATGGTTCCAAAATGGTAAATCTAATTTCTATTCGATTTGATAGAATTGATGATCCATGATCGGGCAGATTGGAGAAAAAAAAGACCAATTATTCCTACTCTTCCAGAATCCAAATTTTGATCCCTAAAAATCCATAGATGGTTTGAACCGGATAATAACAACAATCAATCCTAGCCCAAATTGTCTGTAGGGGAACCCTACCTCCCCTGTCCCATTCAACCCAGGCAATTTCCTTTCCATCGAGACGTCCTGCAATTTTGATCTGAATACCTTCTACCTCTTCCTGTTCAGCCAGTTCAATAGCTTTCTTCATTATTTTTTTGAATGGAACTCTCGTCTCTAGCTGTAGGGAAATATACTCCGTAAGAATAATAGGTTTTCTATAGGGTTTCGCAACTTTTTATATAGCAATGTGAAGTTTTCGGTCCACATAATTGAGCATATTTATTACATAGTTTCTTAATTTTTCAATTCCTTGACCCCTACCTTCTATTAACAACAAGTTGGGAAATCCAATATAGATTTTGAACTGAATCAAGTCAATATTTTTGCGAATCTCTACACGTGCAATTCCTCCATAATTCTAGGATCTCTTTATATGTGTTCGTACATATTTTTCAATGCAAGTTTGATCTTCTCGGAGATCTTTGGAATAATTCCTTTTTTGTGCGAACCAATGGGAATGATCATTTTGGGTTACACCAACTCTAAAACCAAGTGGATTTATTTTTTGCGCCATACATATCCTTTTTTTTAGGATTCTATTGACATAATCAGATCATTCGATCTGGATATTTCCTCAGATACAATAGTTATATGACAAGTGTGTTTTTGTATTGCGTCACCGCATCCCTGAGATCTAGGTTGAATCCTTTTCAAAACAGCACCCTCATTCACTTCGAATCTACCAATGAGTAAATTGGCTTTGTTCAAACCCATATTGTGATTTGCATTTGCCGCTGCAGAATGAATTAATTGTGATATGGGATAACAGGCCCCATAAGGCATCAGTTCCAATATCATAAGTGCTTGTCCATATGAACGACCACGAATTTGATTAATTACTCTATGCGCTTTATGAGCGGACACACGTATATTTATTGCCAAAGCTCGTATCTCTGGACCTGGACTATTATTTCCCATTGACTCCATCCTCCGCAATGAATGACAAGTCTCTCTCAATTAACGATGAGATTTCTTATCATTTCTTGCATGTCCCTGAAAAAGTAGAGTAGGTGCAAATTCCCCCAATTTTTGGTCTACCATACAATCTGTTACATAAATGGGTAAATGTTCCCTCCCATTATGAACAACATTTGTATGACCGGTCATTACAGGTACAATGAAAGATGCCCGAGACTAAGTAACTATTATCTTATTTTCTTTTTTTATGTTTAGATTTTTAATTTTCCTCAATAAATGATTAGCCTTAAAAGGATTTTTTTCAGTGAACACACCATGATCAATTACCTTTCTTTCCTTTTTTTTTTTTTTTAATGGATATTCAACCATTCTTACTCACGTCGACGAAGGATTGAAGCATCACTGTATCTATTCCTCTTCCGACTTTTCTTTCCAAGTGCACTATAGCCCCAGGGGGTCAAATGTTTTTTCCTGCCAATTGGGGTTCTTCCTTCCCCACCTCCATGAGGATGGTCTATAGGGTTCATAGCTTCTCCTCTTACCTTAGAACGCTTACCCAACCAAAGTTTAGCTCCGGCTTTACCGAAATTTCTATTGTTCGCAGTGATATTACCCACTTGTCTAATTGTGGCTAAGCAGTTCTCAGATATTAAACGAACTTCTCCAGACGGTAATCTTAATGTGGCCGATCGATCTTCTTTTGTGATCAGTTATGCTACAGCACCTGTCGCTCTAGATAATTGTCCACCCTTTCCAAGTGTTATTTCTATGTTATGTATAGCCGTGCCTAAGGGCATATTGGTTGAAGTAGACTCTTATTATGATGAATAAAAATCCCTTCCCAAATTGTACAAGCCTCTCTCAGGGCATACAACTTTCTGGATGTATATGATATTCACATATATTAAATAAATAGAATCGAGATGAGAAGGAACATCTATTGTATTCTCTATGTCCCGATTCTCTACATCCTAGGTCTCTCTATTCCATCATCTAGCTTATATTCTTTATGTAGCATTCAGAATGAATGAATTTATCAAATTACGCTAATAATTTTGTATTTTATGGATAACGTAGGAGGCATATTAAACATATTTTTCTCTTCTCTCTCTTTTTACTTTTTTCCTCTCCCCATTGTTTTTTTCTTTTGGGAATTACTACCACTGTCCAGCTCCAAATCTACCTCTGACCATCAGATCAAATGTGAGTAACCTGTCTTTTTCGAGGGTGCCTCTATCCCATTTTTTTCATGCTTTGGACAAACAATCTGGTCCTCTCCATATTGTCATATCTTCAGAACCGATGATCCGATATGAATAATTTTCCGATCCAATCACCTGCTGTCATTTATCCTTAGTTTCCCTTTGGGGTTTGTCCCATAGAAGTGTCCTAGTTGGATTAGTGATAGATTTATGGGTTTCACTGTAAACCCAATCGGTTGCTTCCGATCACGTAAATTAATAATTCAAACCGCACTCAGAGGTAGGACATTTCCCATTGATATAGGAGCTTTTGGACCAGAAAGAATAGTATCTCTAATCATGACCCCTTTGCGATGTAGAATATACATATTATCGCCATTCTTGTAATGGACCTTGCAAATGTATTCACTTCTATTAGGGTCGTATTCTATGGTTACAATTTCTCCTGATATGTGTTCCTTATCCCGTCAAAAATAAATTTGATGATACAGACGCTTGTGACCCCCTCCCCTGTGTCTTGCGGTAATAATTCCTCTTCCATTACAACCTTTCCCACAATGATGTTGTCCAGAGGTCAATTTCTTCTGCGGGTCCAACTGCACTCTTCCATCGAAACCTGATACAGATCTATTCTATGTATCCGGAGTTAAAATTATATATGAACGGATGGCCATTTAGTTTCAATTTTGAAATCTTATTGTTCTGAATATAGTGGAATAAAATTTCCAGTTCTAAGTGTAATAATCATACGTTTACAATGTATTGGATGTACTATCATTGACCCTCTCTTTCCTCCTTTTTCAGGGAGGCGATAACTGTTCATAGCTATTAATTTAACATCGAAGAAATGTTCAATCCAATTTTTAATCTTTGTTTTGTTCGATTGCGAATCGACGTTAAAAGTATATTGGTTCCTTTCCAATAGACGAATACTTTTTTCCGTAAGTACTGGATATTTCACTTCATCCATAAATTTTTATCCCTCCTTTTTTTTTCTATTTTGTATTCCTTTTCTCATAAAGCCTGTAGCTATTATTATATTGGATCATATACCAATTTAATGATACAGATATAATATATATTAGGTATGGAATTTATGCACGAACATAATGCTCAAAAATTTCCTCTGGATCTAGCCGCTGTTGAATCTATTTCAATAGGTGGATAATACTCTGATGGATTGTTATCGTGTATTGCTTAATTGAAGCATACCAAGCCTTTCAATAAAATGAAAGGCTTGGTATGCTTCAATTTTTTGTTGTTATTCTTTATACTTATTCCCCCATTCCATCAATAATGGATATTTGCAGTTCCCCTGCATCTAGCAGGAATTGAACCCGCAAGTTTGCCAATTATGAGTTGGGCGCTTTAACCATTCAGCCATGGATGCTAGATAAGATCATCAAAATATTCATTCTATAATATTAGTATAGAATCATATCTAAAATGGGTTAGTTTGGGATCGGTACCCATTTACATTCTTTATCCCATACTTGATTCATGTCAAATATTATCAATAGACATTAAAATAACATTTCATTTTGATAATAAGCCATGGAAAAAACAAACAATAATATGTGAATCAATTAGAATTGATTGTATTGATTGTTTAGTCCTTTGGTCTTCCACTTATGGTGGGTGGGAGAATGATGAAGAAGTTGATGGAAAAATAGAAGAATTTGATCTATTTCAAAGGAGTATATTCATGTTCCTATTTCCCGAATATAATACGGCTGGATATTTTCATTAATATCTAGTATCATTCCTACCTATTCTTGCATCCTTGATTTCCAGAGGTTTGGCTCCCTCAAGAACCGGACTACTAGTTACGAATCAAGTATTGAACCAATGGGGAGATACTTGGTTCCAATCTAAGATCATTATATGTTTGCTCCAGTTCTTGTTGTTCTTGATGTTGGAATAGTCTCCCTTTCTCTATGGGCTATTATTCTAGTATACAGGGTATATCTGCATTTATAGGAGCTTCAATTCTTGTGCTTATTTTCATCTTTGGTTCAGTGCATACATGGCGAAAAGGAACATTGGAATGTTCCTTAGTTTCCGAGTGGGGGAGGGGAGTACAAAATGGCATAAAGCCAATGATGAATCCTATGGAGTTACCTTTATTTGATCAAACAATTTTGAATCCAGGTATTTCAACTACCCCATTGGTCCTGGACGAGTTGACCTCACTATAAAAATGGGGACTGTGACCATGAAAAAGGCTCCTTCTGTAGTGAGATTGATTATACGAACAAATGCCGGAACCAAAATCTGTAGTTACCCTGGGAGCATGTAATATCACATAGAAATGTTTGGTAAAAATTATTATAGTATCGTTCACAAAGTAGATAAGTTAATTCCTGTGGATGTCTATTCGCCAGAATGCCCACTTGAACCAGAGGTTATTATAGATGCTATAACAAAACTTCATGAAAAAAAATTTAGTTCGATGGATATATGAGGCCCGAACTCCAACAAGGAAAGAAGGAAATATTTCCCTATAAATCATAGGGATCATCATATTGGATCCAGTATTCATACTAGAAACTATGATCAAAAGTTATTACATCAATCTTCTGAACCTCAATTCGAATCTACTTTCAAGATACCCTTTGCAACATTTGGATCTACTTCAACTCTGGAATTATAGATCTATCGTTGGGATAATATATCACATTTTGATTCATATGGAATAGGATGAATAGATTCCGACTAGTATCAGAGCTGAATTCTTAGTCCCACCGTCAAATCTTGTCCTCTGAGTTCTCGATCCTACTTTTTTATATGTACAGAGTATCGAGATTCAATTGGAATAGACAGGGAGGGACAATATGAGCAAAGAAGAGGGGGAGAAGAGATTGATTCATCTATCTATTTTTTTCGAGGTGTCTCCGTATGTACATATACATATGGATATGTCTAGATAGAATAGATGGATGGATATGGAGACATGGATATTGACATCTTGATAGGAACCAGATTTGAACTGGTGCCATGAGGATTATCAATCCTCTCCTCTACCAACTGAGCTATCCCGGCTCTTCCCTGTGGATCATCCTGGTACAGGTTCTTAACTTATGTCAACTAAAAATAAGGAAAAAGTATTTTTCCTAGTTTTTACAATGATATTTATTATTTTCGATCTGGAAGTCACTAATATGAGAAAAAATGGACTGTAATTGAATAATTTCAAATGATCTAATCTATGTAGATCATATATCACAAAATGAATTGATCATATGATCAATTGATTAACGGATCAACTCAAATTGTCATAAGATGGATGAAAAGATTCATGTTCTAATTTCTTCTCTTCATGAAAAAAAAAATAGCAAGGTAAAAGAATCGAGAAATTAGAATGGATTTGAACCAATGGAATTGGAGAAAATATATCAGTCCGTTCGGGAACGAACTTAGGTGGGGATAGAGGGACTTGAAACCTCACGGTTTATAGAGCCAATGGATTTTCGTCCTACTGCAATTTGCATTGTTTTTGACATTGACATGTAGAATTGGACTCTATCTTTATCCTCGTCCAATCATTTATTCCAAAAACTGATTCAATTTTCCATCTAAAGTAGATAAGTTCATAATTGGATTACTTAATGTCAAATTAGTACTTCAACTTGAATCTAGCATCTATCTTATGAATAAAATTCTTGGAATGATTCAAGTTCTGATTGCCAGTCTAGTTTTGTTTGATGTTATATAAAATATCTCTCCACTTTTGAGGTGTAAATAGAGCGTTATATAACTACAGTATTGGACCAAATGAGATTCATTCGTTAGAATAGCATCCATTGAGTCTCTGCACCTATCCCCTTCCTATCTTAGGAGAATAAACATTGTCTTTATGAACCGGATTTGGCTCATGATTACCTATTCAAAATATCCCAGGGTTCCTTGGATTTGGAAGCTATCACTTGGTAGGTTTCCATACCAAGGTTCAATTCGATCAAGTCCGTAGCATCTACCAATTCTGCCATATCCCCTTCTCGAAGAACAAGATCATACCTTGTTCTAATCCTATTATGTAATATCCATAAGCATTATTCATTGGATATTTGCTCAATATTGGGTGGTAGAAATGTCCTCCCCTACTCCCCTTCTCTCGCCATCTCTATCTCTATCCCAATCGAATATGACTGGGAATAATTATATTATTTCTCCATTTGAAATGCAATGTTATTATCCTCCCCTAGTCGATTTGGAAGAGTGAGTAAAACGATCGATATCAATTGACCCTTTATTTCCCTTGAAAGAATCTACATTCAAACAATGTTCCTTTGTAATCGTAATCTGGATTGCGTCATTGAATTCGATTTGCGCTATAATCGTTAGGATTCCAAAGGAATATATGGATCTCACACCAATGAAATGAGGAGTTATATTCCATTGAGCCTGCTTAGCTCAGAGGTTAGAGCATCGCACTTGTAATGCAATGGTCATCAGTTCGATCCCGATAGCTGGCTCTTTTCCATTCCTCTCATTTCGATAATCCACAAAGTTTTGTTAGGATCAAGATGGAGTGGAGAATACTCTTATGATTTTTGGTCGGGTCTGTCATGCCATGATCACTTATTCCCAACTAGGAACAGGATGAATGAAATGATTGGAGCTATTAGGATCTATAACAAATTGGAGAACGATCTTTGTTTTCCATATAAAAGAATTATAAAATAATTCTAGTAGTACTCATACGAGTTATACTATTTTTTTTTCTAGCACTATCTGTTAATTGAAAAAGAAGTTTCTATGTCCCGTTATCGGGGACCTCGTTTAAAAATAATGCGTCGTCTGAAAACTTTACCAGGGCTCACTAGTAAAAGACCCAAAAATAGAAAGGATTCTATGAATATGAATTGGTCTTCTTCTAGGAAAATATCTCAATATCCCATTCGGCTAGAAGAAAAATAGAAATTGCATTTTCATTACGGAATAACGGAGCGACAATTGTTGAAATATGTTTGTGTTTCTAGAAGAGCCAAAGGCTCAACGAGCCAGGTCCTATTGCAATTACTTGAAATGCATTTGGATAATATTATTTTTCGATTGGGTATGGCTCGCACCATTCCTGGAGCTAGAAAATTAGTGAATCATGGACATATCCGGGTCAATGACCATATGTTAGATATACCAAGTTACCCTTGCAAACCTCAAGATGTGATTACTATAAGAGATCAACCAAGATTGAGAGCTATCATTAAGAAGAATATAGACCTCTTCCAGAGGGATAAATTTCCAAATCATTTGAATTTTCATCCCTTACAATATAAAGGATTCATCAATCAAATAATAGATAGTAAATGGATCAGCTTGAAGATTAATGAATTTTTGGTCGTAGAGTATTATTCCTGTCAAGCTTGAATCAAGAATGAAATGAAAGGGAGGGGTTGGTTGTTGGGCATCTCGAAATTCTGTTCTTCTCCCTTATTTTTCCCCTCCTCGAAGGAGACATTTTATAATCCTTCCGTACGTTACTTGTTATCTATGATACTTTTATTGCTTCTTAAAATAGTCTTTACACTTCCCATACCTTGAACCAATGTTCGTTATATTTTCTCTATTACGAATAGAGGTAGATTGATCCTGTAATTAGGAAAACGTCCTATTGGGATTCAATAGATTGGAAAAAAAATGGATGAGAAGAAAATAGTAGGGCGAAGATACGGAAAGAGAGGGATTCAAACCCTCGGTAAGCAGAAGCCTACATAGTAGCTCCAATGCTATGCCTTAAACCGATCGGCCATATTTCCTATTCGATTTCTTGGTTCTAATTAACAAAATTAGTGAATAGCAACTTCCTTACAAATTCTTTTTGTTTGGGTACGAACAGTTCAATCTTTCGGAAATAAATAGATAATAAATAAGGTAATGATTTCATCCCCCCCCCGGAAAGACGAAAAGACATTTTCTCCAACTTCCTCCTATTTTAGGAAATCCTCAATCATCCCTGTTAATATGACGTATTCGGATCGCCTAATCAATAATTTAAGACAGATTAACTGATCCATTCCATATTATGATCATATATGGATTTGTAGTGATCATCTTATCAATTGTATAATAACTAATTCTATGGCAATGATCCTGTGTCATGATGACTATATTTTCCCTATATTTCTTTATCTATATGGATAAAGCACACAATTTCTGGGTGGGCATTGCATTCTCATTATGCAATGCTTAATCGTTTAACTCTTTCTTTGTTCGGATCATAATCGAACCAAACTTCCCGAGTTTACCCAATCTAGTCTTCTTTCAATACGAATCTTTTTCCGTTATTATTCATATTACTAATGAACAATTATTCAAAATATTCCCTATCTATTCCCATTTTAAAGAAGAAATTGGATTGGAATAGATAGAATGAGAACATATTTACGATTGTAAGGAAATCCATTTTATGGTATTGTGCACCGGAAAAAAATTTCATTCATGGAATCATTTGCATAAGGGAATGAAGGAAATTATCAAATCTATAATTGACTATGCCTAGATCTCAGAGAAATGAAAATTTTATTGATAAGACCTTCATAATTATAGCAGATATCTTATTGCGAATAATCCCGATGGCTCCATGGAAGAAAGAAGCATTTACCTATTACAGAGATGGTGTGATTTGATATGTTTTCTGTTCTTCTTTTTTTGGGAAAGAAAAGGTATTCGGGAATAAAAATTGAGTAAAATAAAACTTACGCTCAGTGAAGGTGAGTTCTAGAGATAGAACAATTCCTTCTGTCATGTATCCCCGGTCAATGCACCTTTAGATGCTCTCATCTCCTGAGGATTTTAGTACCGAGCGAAAGGTTACACCTATGCAATAGGCCTTGCTTGTATAGTTGAACCTATTTGATAGGCGCACATGAGGGGAGAAAGCACTACGTATGGAAATCGACAACACAAAAGCTTCGTTATAGCCCATATGCATTACCCTTTTCTGAAGGGTAGTGAGAATGGTTGGGACGACAAACATCCATTTCGTTTGTACTTTGGATACCCTTATAATGGAACCATCGGAGATTGTTGAAGTGATTAATCCCTAGAGAATACAGGGCATTAAGAACAAAGAAATTGTTAGAGGTTCCATTCCGAGTACTAAGATCCTTGGTATTTGGAAAATAATCTTTGCAAGAAGTATGGTTAGATATTTATTGCAAATACACTAGCCCCTGTTAATTCATAATATTGGGTCAGAATTTTTTTTTTTTCTTTTTCAATTCCACGGATTACTCCCCATATTACCTACTGTAAAGAAAGGAGGTGCCGTATGAGGTGGGAATCTCATGTACAGTTTTGAAGTGGAGATCATTTCAATGGAATGAACGATTGTAACAGATGTCAGCTCAATCGGAAGGGGAATATGCGGAAGCTTTACAAAATTATTATGAAGCTATGCGACTAGAAACTAATCATTATGATCGAAGTTATATACTATATAATATAGGTCTTGTGCATACAAGTAATGGAGAACATACGAAGGCTTTGGAATATTATTTCCAAGCATTAGAACGGAACCCATCCTTACGACAAGCTCTTAATAATACATCCTTGATCTGTCATTATGTGCGGTTATCTGTACCATAGAATAACTTAGTTAATAACTGGTACGAGCAAGGACAAAATAAAAGGCTTCCTACATATGCACCGTCCCAAGTAACGGTTTTTATCAGCTGTAGAAAAAAAAAAAAGCATCTCTCATAGGAGCTCGAATATGAATATATAGAGCCTAAATATTCCATGGATAAAAAATTCAATTGATGATGGAAGCACCATAAAGATCAATTATTGAAAGAAGGTTCAGGTTGATACGATCAAATCTGCTCAGTGACAAGAATCAGGAATCAACTTATGTAATAGAGTTGATCTACTAAGCTATTGAGCAGCGGTGTAGCATCAGATCCTAAATATGTGAAGTACTCAGAGAGTAATCTCCAAAAATTCTATACGGAACTGAGATAGTTACCTTTCAAAAAGACTTTGATTTGGACAATCGATCTGAAGTATATCTCTTTCTATACCTCCTCTTTTTGAGGGTAGGAGAAAAGATAGAACCTGATCATTGAATTAATTGGAAGTGAAATCAGAAACTCATGTCATTGATTTTTTTGGTCCTTTGGTTAATATGAACTCCCAATGAATCATCTCCAATCCAATAATATTTTGGAAATTTTGGTATAGGACTAAAGAATAGTGGATTGAGCCGTATGAGGTAGGAAACTCTCAAGTACGGTTATGAGGGAAGAAAACTTTTCCAAGTTGACCTATCCCGACCGAGGAGAACAGGCCATTCGACAGGGAGATCCTGAAACTGCGGAGGCTTGGTTCGATCAAGCTACTGAGTATTGGGAACAAGATATAGCACTTGCTCCGAGAAATGACATTGAAGCACAAAATTGGTTAAATATTATAGGATGCTTTGGAGAATGAGAATTTATATTATTGGGAAATCATTTTCATTATTTAATATCTGACTTGAAATCAATGGGATTCTTCTAGAATAGTACCAAAAATGAGATTCTATCGAAATCTTATAGAAATTGATTTATAATATAAAAAAATAATACCTTTTTTGATTCAGGATTGTTGATGGATATTCTTAATAGGGGTAAAATCCATCCGGAGACGTCTTTCATTAATGATCCATGAATAACAATTTATAATGGATGGCTTTGATATGGGACATATGGAGGAGTATCAATAGATGGATAAATATATATATCCATATATACAGACAAATATATATATATATATTTATCCATCTAGAAATGGTGTAATAATCACCATTGCTTTTTCCATTACACTAAAAATCCTTTTTCTGTATGGTAACAACCCACGGTCCATTGAGCACCTCAAAGAAATGTCATAATAAAACTGAACACCTGCCTCAAATCGACTCCCATATCATAGTCTCTCTAGTCATAAAATAGAAAATAAAAGGAGAAATGAGTTGAGATATATCTCATGGAAGTTCACTAATTGCTATTGGCAGGGTTCTTATTTATGTCCCCTACGAAAAGGGGAGAATTAAATGATCATTCGTTCACCGAAACAAGAAGTAAAGATTGTAGTGGAGAGAGATCCTGTAGAAACTTCTTTTGAAAAATGGGCCAAATCTGGTCATTTATCAAAGACGCTAGCTAAAGGCCCTAATACTACCACTTGGATCTGGAACTTACATGCTGATGCTCACGATTTTGATAGTCATACTAAGGATTTGGAAGAGATTTCTTGTAAAGTCTTTAGCGCTCATTTTGGTCAACTAGCCATCATCTTTATTTGGCTAAGTGGGATGTATTTTCACGACACTCGTTTCTCCAATTATGAAGCATGGCTGGCTGATCTCGCTCACATCAAACCCAATGCCTAAGTAGTTTGGCCAATAGTAGGCCAAGAAATATTGAATGGGGATGTAGGTGGAGGTTTTCGAGGGATACAAATAACCTCTGGTTTCTTCCAGATTTGGCGAGCATCTGGAATAACCAGTGAATTACAACTTTACTGCACTAGAATTGGTGCATTGATATTTGTGGCGTTAATTCTTTTTGCTGGTTGGTTTCATTATCACAAATCTGCCCCAGAATTGGCTTGGTTTCAGGATGTAGAATCCATGTTGAACCATCATTTAGCAGGGTTACTAGGACTTGGGTATCTATCTTGGGCAGGACACCAAACACACATCTCTCTACCCATTAACCAACTTCTAGATGCTGGAGTGGATCCTAAAGAGATACCACTTCCTCATGAATTTATTTTGAATCGCGATATTTTGGCTCAACTTTATCCCAGTTTTGCTAAGGGATTGATCCCATTTTTCACCCTTAATTGGTCAGAATATTCAGACTTTTTGAATTTTCATGGAGGATTAAATCCAGTAACGGGGGGTCTATGGTTGACCGATACTGCACATCATCATTTGGCTATTGCAGTTCTTTTTCTGATAGCCAGTCATATGTATAAGACCAATTGGCGCATTGGCCATAACCTCAAGGACATTTTAGAAGCTCATAAAGGTCCATTTATGGGGGAGGGACATAAAAGTATTTACGAGATCTTAACTACCTCATGGCATGCTCAATTAGCTATTAACCTAGCTATGTTAGGATCTTTAACTATTGTTGTAGCTCACCACATGTATTCGATGCCCCCCTATCCGTACCTAGCTATTGACTATGGTACCCAACTCTCTCTGTTCACACATCATATGTGGATTGGTGGGTTTATTATAGTTGGCGCTGCTGCACATGCAGTGATTTTTATGGTAAGAGACTATGACCCAACTACTCAATACAACAATTTATTAGATCACGTTCTTAGACATCGTGATGCAATTAATTAATGCAAACACAGCTGATTGGAAAGAAATAGTCATGGTTGTGATATTACAAGCTCCCAACAGATTGAATAGACTATACCATCCAATCCCCAATTTTCAATTCTGATCAAATGCACTATGGAAAGGATTTGACCATAAATTGATCAAGCTTTTCAAAATTTTTCAATTTGATATTTAAGTGTGAGAGGAGAGGGAAATTTGTTTTTTTTTTTTTTTTCCATTCTAGATGATGATGAAAAATCACCATATGTCATAGGTATAGTAGGTATCGACCCAACCTTATGGTTATAGTTAGGGATTATCCGAGGGGGTAGAATAGAAGTTGTCCCTCGGGAGAGATGGCCGAGTGGTTGATGGCTCCGGTCTTGAAAACCGATATACTAAAAAAAACTATCAAGGGTTCGAATCCCTCTCTCTCCTATTGTTTTTCAACAATCACATTTCTTGGTCCGGTCCAATAAAAAAAAAAAAAAGAGAATAGCTCGGCTGTATATAGCCAAGCTACGAGGATCCAGTTGGAAAGAGAGTATTTGAAAATACTCCTGTCCCGCCGATATGGGAGATAGATGTAATGAAATTGAATCGATTTGTCTTCCATCTGGTTTGATCTATTTTTTCAGTTAAGAGGAGTCATGGAAAGGATAGGTTTGAAATCATGATCAATCCCTTTCTCAAATCCTGCTGTAGCTACAGGAGCCCTTCCCGCATGCCACACATGGCCTACGAAGAAGAAAAATCCTAGAACAAAATGGGAGGTGGATAACCAACTTCAGGGAGAGACATAATTCACCGCATTGATTTCGGTAGCTACACCACCCACAAAATTTAAAGAACCTAAATGAGAATGAGTCATATATTCTATTGAACGTCGTTCCTACCAAGGCTGTATGTATTTTTTCAACTTGCTCAGATCCAAACCATTAGGGCCCCTTAGGGGTTCCAACCAAGGAGCACGGAGATCCCAAAAACGCATCGTTTCTCCTCCAAAGATAATTTCTCCAGTCAGAGAACGCATAAGGTATTTACCTAAACTAGTAGGTCCTTGGGTAGACCCCACACTAGCTCCAAGACATTGGTCTCTAACTAAAAAAGTAAACGCTTGAGATTGAGAGGCTTCTGGGCTAGTGGGCCCATAAAATTCACTGGGATAAACTGTATTGTTGAACCAAACGAAAAAACAAGCAATAAAAAAAAATATAGATAGAGCCGCTAAACTATAGGATAAATAAGCTTCTCTAGACCATACGAATGCACGGCAAGCCCATGCAAAAGGTTTGGTCAAGATATGCCAGATACCACCGAAGATACAAATGGAACCTAACCATACATGTCCTCCAATTACATATTCTAGATTGTCCACGCTAATGATCCATCCTTCTCCTCCGAAAGGAGATTTAAGTAAATAACCAAATATAGCACTTGGGTTAAGAGTTGGGTTCGTAATTTTTCTTACATCTCCACCACCGGGAGCCCAAGTATCATATACACCTCCAAAATACAAAGCTTTTAGCACTGGAAGAAAAGCACCAACAGCTAGCAAGATTAGGTGAATACCCAAAATTGTGGTCATTTTGTTTCGATCTTTCCATACATAGCTAAAGAATGGAAAATATTCTTCTTTAGTTTTGGGTCCTATCAGTGCATGATAAATACCACTAAAACATAAAACTGTAGAAGAAATTAAGTGAAGTACCCCAGATAAAAAATATGGAAAAGTGTCCACGATTTCCCCACCAGGACCAACTCCCCATCCTAGAGTAGCTAGATGGGGAAGCAGAATCAATCCTTGTTCATACATAGGTTTTTCCGATACGAAATGAGCCACTTCAAATAGGTTCATTGCTCCGGCCCAGAATATAATTAATTCGACATGAGCCACATGAGCCCCAAGAAATTTACCAGACAAATTGACAAGTCAGGCATTACCGGCCCACCAAGCAAAACCAGTGGTTTCTTAATCACGACCAGCTAAAGCTATAGTTCCATTAAAGAGCGTTTCCACGGGGTAAGACCTCCTCAGGGAATATAAGGTTTTCATGAGGCTGATCTTGAGCCGCCATCCAAGCACGAATATTCATTCAGGAGAATATTTTTTGTGTAGAAAGTCTCAGATTCAGGATCTTCTGCTGCATGGATCTCCTGGGAAACAAAATCATAGGCACGTAAGTTTAGAACTAGACCAACTACTCCAGTGGCACTCATCCATGAACCGGTCACTGGCACAAATAACATGAAGAAATGTAACCAACGTTTATTGGAAAAAGCAACTCCATAAATCTGGGACCAGAAGCGGTTAGCAGTGACCATGGAATAAGTCTCTTCGGCTTGAGTCGGATTAAAGGCACGGAACGTATTTGCACCATCACCATCTTCAAATAAAGTATTTTCCACGGTAGCACCATGAATAGCACATAGAAGAGCAGCACCCAATACTCCGACAACTCCCATCATATGAAATGGATTCAAGGTCCAATTATGAAAACCTTGAAAGAAGAGGATAAAACGGAAAATAGCTGCTACACCAAAACTAGGTGCGAAAAACCAACCGGACTGGCCCAATGGATAGATCAAAAATACAGAAACAAAGACAGCAATTGGAGCAGAGAATGCAATTGCATTATAAGGTCGCAATTGTACATATCGAGCAAGTTCAAATTGACGTAACATGAAACCTATTAGACCGAAAGCACCATGAAGAGCAACGAAGGTCCATAGACCACCTAATTGACACCAACGAGTAAAATCTCCTTGTGCTTCGGGACCCCATAATAGCAGCAAAGAATGTGCTAAACTATTAGCAGGAGTAGAAACTGCGGCAATTAGGAAATTACAACCTTCGAGATAGGAACTGGCCAATCTGTGAGTATAACATGAAGTCACAAATGTTGTACCCGTGAACCATCCACCTAAGGCAAAATAGGCACAAGGAAAGAGCAATAGACTGGACCAACCCACAAAAACGAAATGGTCTCTGCGTAGCCAGTCATCCACAGTATCAAATAAAGTTTGTTCTTCTTTAGAAGACTTTCCAAGGGTTATAGTCATAGCGATCCTCCTATTTCACTATTTAAACCATTTCCGAGCACCCTATATGATCAAAAGGTATACGATGAATTGGGGACAATTTTTCATCCATCATCCTTTCAAAAAAAATTGGGTTCCGAAGATTCGTTGTTGGAACAAATATTTGAAACTGGACCGAACCGATTCAATATAGGTAAATGCATGATCGCTCGATCCCGAGTTTTCAGAGTTCCTATCTGATCCTCGAATCACCTATTTAATAACATCGATGGAAAAATTTCAGGGGAGGGAAGTGCGCTTTCTGCCTTCCATTGACTAGATTCTGTTCACAATATCTATTCCATTCAATATTTTTTATTCATTCTCATCTTGAACCTTCTGCAATGCAACAAAATGAAAAGGAGTATTTCTATTCTCTCTCATACATCTCTATGTATATTCTTACTACTACATCGTGGTCCGATACGAATGAGTCTATGGACAGGAACGAGTCGATTTTTTCATAACTCATAGAACTAAATGAAATTACTCCAAAGTTATTCTCCTTATATAGCAAGAAGATATATATTTAACCATTGTGGTCCAAAAGGGGAGGGGAAAACCTTCTTTTTCCCCTTTGTTTTCTCTTTTCACATCTTCATTTCGATCCGTTTCTCACCGGTGTAATCACCAAAGTAAAATGTACTAAATATTCATATAAGAATATTTAGTACATCATAAAAGAATCACGTATTTGATTTGTGTATCAATTTCATCTAAACAGTGAAAATAGGTTGTCCGTAATTTGGCTCGGAATGGGCTTACTTCAGGATCTATATCTCTTTCTGTCTAGGGAAGGGAGAAGAGATTATAAAAATCGATCCGATGAAACATTCAATCAATAACCAAATAGGGAGTTCGATCAACTTAATAAGATCGATTCATTTTTGATAGGAAAGGTTCACTTTCCAAATCTCCATCAAATTTCAATACCAGAATAGCTTATATATTCATAACCCGATGGGTCAAGTTCACTTACTTCTCCTCCATTTTTTCAACTTCTTTTGAAGACTGGTAATTTGAAATTACCAAGTATCCATAATACCTCTGATATGTTCAAAATTGACAAAGATGGAGTAGACAATATACTGATCCTATAGTAGTAGGATGAAGGGGGCTATTATTGATAAAAATATAGTGGTCCTCCCCCTATATTAGTTGTGAGACTCCATCATAACAAATGTTTTTCCTGAAACCTATCAATATAGATAGTTTTCATCCCTCGAAAAAGGGTTTTCATCTTTAAAAGATGTGGATCATACAATGAGAAATGGACACCGAGCCTTCTTTCTTTGTGGGAAACATGAGCCCTTTATCAGAATTGAACCGATGACTTACACCTTACCATGGAGTTACTCTACTGCTGAGTTAAAGGGGCCCCTCATCATATATTAATGAGTGAGTCTACTATGGTAGATGGACAACAAATTGGATGTGGATGATCCATTTTTTTTTTATGGCTCTCTCGTCGTACTAGGCCTGTGGGATTGACACGAGAGGGTAAGGATGGCTATACTGAAAGTGAACTCCAGGCTGAGCTTATATAAAGAAAATGGAGATAAGTTATGCCTAAATATGATGCTGAATCAGCCTTGTCCACAAGGGAGCTATAAGTAATGCAACTATGAATCTCATGGAGAGTTTGATCTTGGCTCAGGATGAACGCTGGTAGCATGCTTAACACATGCAAGTCAGATGAGAAGTGGTGTTTGCAGTGGCGGACGGGTGAGTAAGGTGTAAGAACCTACCCTTGGGAGGGGAACAACAGCTGGAAATGGCTGCTAATACCCCATAGGCTGAGGAGAAAAATGAGGAATCCACCCAAGGAGGGGCTTGCGTCTGATTAGTTAGTTGGTGAGGCAATGGCTTACCAAGGCGACGATCAGTAGCTGTTCCGAGAGGATGATCAGCCACACTGGGACTGAGACACGACCCAGACTCCTACGGAAGGTAGCAGTGGGGAATTTTCCGCAATGGGCGAAAGCCTGACGGAGCAATGCCACGTGAAGGCATAAGGCCCATGGGTCACGTCAAATAAACGGTATAATCCATATGGTCAATAGAATAGATAATTGGTCCTTAATAGGGGAATATTCATCCATAAATTGTTGCTATATTCCCCGTGGATCGAATCCAAGCGGATCGAATCCAAAATTTTATATTTGACCCAATGAAATGAATAACACTTAGTAAGAGATATCGGTCCATTCTTTTGAGAAAAAGTTTCATTAATTTCATTGAATAGAACCTTTTTCAGATTAATTGGACACTTTTATTTCGAAATCGACCAGGTATTCGCCGAATCTGAACCAATCATTTTTTTAATGTTGATCCCAATATGTTAAAACTTCCCTTCGATCCGGTATGAATCTCTGAATCCATCAAAGACATTCCAATTATAGGCGAGCTATTTATGATCGCGATAGATTCGATCCGCTCTTTCATTGTGGTCGTCCAATCATCTGGATCTTTCACATTAATTGTTTGGGTTTCATATCCAAATTGATCATTAACTTCTGATGAATCATTTGCACTAGCCATAGGGGTAGTCTCAGTCTCACTTAGTAATTTATTTTGTATCTGGTCATTAAGTTCACTTTTGTCTATATATCTAACTTGTGGAATGCGTCTTATTCATGTAGATCCCATCAATCTTCTCTTCACTTTTTTGAAGAGAATAAATTCTCTCTTCAATCCTTTCTTCACTTTTTTGAAGATAGGTTGAAAAAATTCGGAAAAAATTCCTAGCTTTGGGTTTGGATCACCGAAGGTATGTCAGTTTCGAATCCAAGGGTCGTTAAATAACTCCAACGCAAACACGGTCTTTTTTTAGATTGGCTATGCCAAGGCTTCAAACGAAAAGGAAATATAAGCTTTATATGCATACCATATTTGTACCATTTGTCTGGGAATCCTGTTTTAGAAAATTCGGTACCATCAGAACCGCATTTGATATGCATTTCTTCCCTCATTTCTTCCCAATCTTGGGTAAATTCGGAGGCTTTAAATAATACTATACGACCAATATTTTTGGCTATTATAAGTAATGGTAATATTGTATTTTTTTATAATATTTGATTGAGCCACTAATATGAAACCTCTGAAATAGTGCACTTCTTGCCACACTAAACATACTTGCTCAGCAAGTGTTGTATTATGGAGGACTGGATCCAAGTCTTTGCCTCTATAAATTTTCTCCCTAACTTCTTTCTAGATTTGTTCCTGATTCACTCTACCAGAATCAAACATGTCATAATAATCTTTTGGATAAGTGGGTATTTCCATTCTTCTCAAAAAGAAGAGGGAATGTACATTCGGTTGTACCCTATTCCATATCATAATTTTTCGTCTTTTAGCGCGTATGGATCCTCTAATTAAGATCCGACGATAATCTGACTCGGCATGATAACGTTTTAAAACTATTTTTTCTTTCCCAAAATCAAGGGTCAGTTTACTTTTGAACTTTCTTGTACGAATCCTACTCGTTTATATTGGAATTGGGCCTCTCTCATCACCATCACCATCACCACCACATTTAGCCATCATCAAATCAGATGGTCATCGAGGCAAATGTTTTTTAATTTCTCTAAATTGGAGAGGTTCATTTAATAGTATTTTCCTGTAAAGGTCAATAAAATATTTCGTTTGCGTTGAATCATCCGTAGATACATTCCCACGAAAATTTCGTATTATTTTCCACTCATGTTGCGCCAAAGACTCAAAAAGGAAAATATGTTCCATAGTAAAAAGAGAAAGAATAAATTCCCATTTTATGGTACCTGTGGGCACAACGTTTCTACCATCAATTCGGTTGTAAATATTCACTAAAGAGTTTGTGTAGATCCATTCATTACATGAAGCTATTTATGGTGCGAGATCCATATAGGCCACTCGAAAGGCTATTTCCAACCACAAGAAATGTATCAACAAATCATCATCTTTTCTATAGATTTCTTGGATCTACATTTCCAACAAATATTTTGGATAGATTAGTTTACCAAAAGAAGAATCTATATTTGAAGAATACTCTTCAAATATCTTCTTTGCTTGATTTGGAATTATTCGTTCTGCTAATGGATAAAGTTGTTTCGAAATAGGTTCAACTTTTCCTCTTTTCGATGATTTAGTGCTCAGAACAAGCGAACGAAAAGTATCTATAGGTAAGGGTTCCCAGGGTAGTCGAAAGCTTTTGTGTTCCAATTCCTGCCAATGCTAAGAGATATGGTAACCATACCTAAATTGATCATTCAGAAATCCCTCTTTACAGCCTTTTATAGGTATCTCTATAAAATCCGAAAGATTCGAAATGATTGAAATGATCAAATCGTTTAGAATTTTGGGGGACTCAAATTTGTCTATTGTTCCACACAATGCCCCATTAAGCAATGGATCATACATTTCAGTAAAGGAATCCCCCTGAGAATTGGAGGATTTCACTCTCCTTTCTATAACATTTTCAGTGGGAGATCCATGGCTTAGAGCTTTCACTCAATCCGAAAATTCATTCTCTAAATAATCTCTTCTTCTTTCCATGGTATGGTTCCATCTATGATAAGGATCCTTAGATAAGCAAGAATTATCTAAAATATCTCTATATTTACCGAGCTTTTCCCCAAGGGCCAATACACTAGGTAAAAGCGTAAAAGAGATTCTTTTTTTTCCATCACTCGAGTATGCACCAAAAAAATATTGAGAGACTTCGGTCCTCACAGGCTTTAGGCGATGAAATGGACTATTCCCGATATATCGTATCGGCTGATAAATTCTATCAGGATCAAAGAACTTAATGGGACATGGTTGCTTGAACCATGATATCGGAAGTCCTTTAAGTTTTTTTTTCTCTCTAGGCACAAAGCGGTCCTCATCCTCTGGGTCCTTGTCCTCTGCCATAGAGTGGTCCTCATCCTATGCCACAAAATGATCCTTGTCCTCTGCCATAGATCTGTCCTTGTCCTCTGCCATAGAGTGGTCCTTGTCCTCTGCCATAGAGTGGTCCTCATCCTCTGATACAGAACCGTCCTCGTCCTCTACCACAGAGTGGTCCTCGTCCTCTACCACAGAACGGTGCTCGTCCTCTGCCACATAATGGTGCTCATCCTCTGCCACATAACGGTGCTCTCCCTCCGCCACAGAACGATGCTCATCCTCTGGGTCCTTGTCCTCTGCCACAGAGCGAGCCCTTTTAGCTATAAAAGACACAGAGTGGGCCTCTTGAACCATAACCATAGCCAAATTCTCAGAGCAGTCCTCGTCCTCTGCCAAATAACAGTTCTTTTTAGCCATAGCTGCGGAGCGATCCTTTTTTTTGTTATATTTTTTATTTCTATGAAAAGGTAATGGGGATCTACCTAAATAGAATGGAAAATAAGAAATAAGAAGTAAAATAAAGGTTTGATGAATATAACGTCTTAATGAAGTATGATCAATAGGTGAATTACATTCTATATAGAAAGATACCAAACGTAAAGATACCAATTTTTTCAAATTGATGAATAGAATATGACCGCCCAACCAACCACAAAAACTACTTATCATAAAGGATATATTATCGCTGTAACGAAAAAGAAATAGGTTCACCAGTCTTGTTAATACAGGATTTGCTAAAAGAATGGGATTCAACAATTGAGGAATTAGACCACCCATAAATAGAATTAGAATTTTTGGATTTTTGATCGAATTCATGGGGTACGTAGATTCAGGACTTGAAGGTTTTTCAAGACTTCGAAAAACACGACA
Organism: Pinus albicaulis; assembly: GCA_034641835.2. NCBI lineage: Eukaryota > Viridiplantae > Streptophyta > Pinopsida > Pinales > Pinaceae > Pinus > Pinus albicaulis. The sequence continues at coordinate 205,643,430 of CM076579.1, read as the reverse complement.
GAATGTATAGAGTATGACTAATAGAGTTATTGCATGAGGTTTCCACCACGCTGCATAGATGGGCGAATAATACATGGACAAAAAGACTATTAATTGTCCTGTAATAGAACCACTTATGGCTATTATACCATAGATAATTTCTCCCAAAAAGAAGGATCTCATGGAATAGATTTTAGAGGGACCAAAAGGAAATGTAGCAATAAATCCATAATATAGCCCAAATAAAATGATCGAACCTGAGAATTATACCCATGATGATAATTGATCCCATAGTAGACCAAGTACTCTTATCATATCGAAACTCCTTTTTGATCGAAATAAAAGAATAAGAAACAAGAATAGAATAAATATATGTGGTATCTCCCATATGGGAAATACGGATAGAAATAGTTATTATTTTTTATATCCATAAATTCAATTTCACAGAATAGATTCCCATATCTAACATCTGGATATATGCATATGTTATTAATACATAGATTCCTTGTTATCTTATCTAGAATTAGGAGTACTGGTATAGAACTCGTTGTTATTTTGGACTAGGGTGGTTCGATCCAAGTTATCTAAATTTTCGTTACGTCGTAGAGGGCGGGTAACCAATTTGAGTACATCTCTCGCATTGTAAAATCCATGAATCTGGGAAAAAGTAAATTCAAATGACCATTTAGTACCAATTCCTCTCGCCCCATTATTATACATGTATATTTTAAAAGTGCTAATTCAACAGCTTGATACCGTTTATCCATATATGGAATACCAATTTCATAACCGATCATACCACATCTGATTAAGAATCTTGCTAGAGATATTTCTAGGAGATTATCTCCCATGAAAAAGACATATTTTCCGCGTACCAAATCAAGATAATCTTTTAAACTCTCCCATATCCATTCCTCTCTTTCCTCCAGACTCTGGGCCTCAATACCAAATACAGGAAAAATCCTTTCGATCCAAGCATGCGTTCTGTCCGGACCAATAGGAAAAGGATCTATGATTAATTCAAATTTTTTTCGTCTTATCAAAGTTGTTGCTGTACAACTTAGAAATGTGTTAACCCCACAAACATAAACTCCATCACCAAGTGATGGAATATTGGCATATCTCTGAGCGGGCAACCAACCTGATACCTTGATGAATTGGCGTCTTAATTCTGTATCAAGTTGAGAAACCAAATTCGAGGGTAAAGACCCAAAAATAACTAAGGGAGGATGATTTGCATATTCCACCAATTTCTTTTCCTTCAGAAGAGGAAAAGGGAATAATTTTGTTTTTTTTTTAGTTTCTTTTGATTCACCAATGGGGAATTCTTGTTCTGGACAATGATGTGCCATTACAGCTAACACAGTATCTTCCCCCTGAGTAAAAGCATAATCAAGTCCATTTGTTCTTGCCACTAGAATTGGTACTCCAATTTCATATTCCAATTTGGGTGCCATACCTTCCAAATCCATTTTTATTATTTCTGTAGTACAAGTGCATATCCATATGATGACGCTGGGATCTATATCTTTTATTATTCGAATACAAAGAATTTTCAATTCCACATAATCGTTCAAATGGGCCGAGATATCTCGTTCTTCTAATTCTTCAGTTGCATAGCGGGGTTCTGAAAAAATCATAACTCCAAGTGCATTTTGCAGAAAATAACCACATGTTTTTGTGCCCACTACCAAAAAGAAACTGTCTTCAATCTTCTGATACAACCAGGATACACAGCTAATAGGACAAAAAGTATGATAGTTACCCGTTTCACATTCAAAATTTATAGTTTCATCAATTTTGGTCGACATAATAGGGAGGCGAATAATAAATGGCCGAGGATAAATAAGGAAAAGAAATAATGAATAAAAGGAATAATAAAAAGAAATAATTCGATTGACAACAAATTGTGGATAAATTGTTGATTCTAAATCCTCGTAAACCCAAGGAAATTTTCCTGAATCTTTTTTTTCTGTCCCCCACCACCAATGGGATTTAGATAAAGATCATAGAGTAAACTGAATAATTCCCGATCTAGAATCTCTTTTGGGACAATACCTTCTGGTCGGGACAATATTTGATCTGCTATGCCTAGATAATAACTACAGACATAGTTAAGGGATGGTTCAGATCCAACCATTTCAAATAAGGTTTTACCCTTTACTCTGGAAACTCGGATATCCTCAATAATAGGTAATACCTCAATTACAGGCATTGGATAGGCTTCTACATATTTATTGATAAGATCTCTTCTAGATGTACGATTTCCCACCAAGCCTACTAATCGGAGTGGATGTGTACAATATTTTTCTCTTATAGAGGCAGTAATACAATTAGCTACAAATAATGCATCGAATCCATTATCTGTAATTATTACACAATAATTTGCATAGTTCAATGGAGCCGCAAAAACTCCATAGACCACATCACCTAATACATCGAATAATATAATATCATATTCTTAAAATGCATTTAATTCTTTTAACAAATTTACAGTTTCTCCCACCACATATCCTCCACATCCGGCTCCTGCGGGTGGACCCCCTGCTTCCACACAATCCGCCCCTCCATAACCCTTGTGAATTACATCTTCGAGCCAAATATCCTCATAATGATTATCCTTGGACTGTAAAGTATCTATAATTGTAGGTATTAGAAATCCTGTAAGAGTAAAAGTACTATCGTGTTTGGGATCACACCCAATCTGTAACACTTTTTGACTATGTCTCGCTAGAGCCACTGAGATATTACAACTAGTTGTTGATTTACCGATTCTGCCTTTCCCGTAAATTGATATTTTCATCTGCCAATCCTCCTTTATCTAAATATAAAATTTATCTCTTTATTTCAAGGTTATATATAATCGAATTATTCCTTTTTAAAGTAATAAAAAAATTGAATGGTAGTAATAATAATAGATCCTATTGTATTTAGAGTTCAATAACTCTAGGGTGGGGTGTCCAACAGTTGAGAAAAAACCTTATTGAGTTTCTCCATAGTTTATACATTGATGATCATGGGTCGGTCCAAAGAACAAGAATCTTGAATGTATATGAGAACCCTCCATTGTTCCTTAGTAGCTCAGTGGTAGAGCAGTCAGCTGTTAACTGATTGGTCGTAGGTTCGAATCCTACATGGGGAGATCCATTTTATTCAAAATAGAGCTCGATTTTACCATTATGAGTAGGTAAAATGTTACCTGTCCTTTTTCATAACATAATATATGCATGCACAATCACCACAGGATCAAGATAGGATCCCACTAGTCCGGGAAAGGGAAGATGGAAACAACAGTCTCTTCGAAATACTGAAAAGTTCAGAGAAACAAATCCATTTTTCTCCTGATGTGATGAAATTTCCAGAGCTGAAGGTGAAGAGGCCTCTATTCACTCGACCCATTACTAGTCACTCGACCCATTACCAGCTGTTAGAACTATCAGTTCATTCCTTGGAAGTCAGAATTGGATCCCTACATGCTGTCAATATAATTTCCCTCAGATTTGGGAGAATATCTCGTTCTATAACTCTAATCTAAATCTAATAATGAGGAATATTTATAGGAGGTCAGACACATATATGTTGGTTACTCTCGGATGTATCGGGTATCATTTTTGATAAATGACCCTTTGTGAAGACTAAGTTCCATAGCTTTGCGTCCGTTATCCCAATCATAATCTCCCTACCCCCGACCTCCCTTTTTTCCCCTTTCGGGGTGGGCGAGGAGGGATTCGAACCCCCGACACCGTGGTTCATAGACACGTGCTCTAATCCTCTGAGATATAGGCCCTGTCTCCACCGGATTTTCCCCCAGGAGTCCCTCCCAAAATAGGGATTCCTCTCTTCGTGGGGTAAGAGGATGCAGAAGAAAATTTATCGCTATGAGCGAACGCAGGTATTGCATTTCAAGGTAAAGTGTGGAGTGGGAAAGAAAAGATGTCAGATTTGGAGTTTCTGAGAAGACGAACTTCGAATGAGAAGAAGAGGCATTAAGATTTTTATCATCCTGGCACCAAGCTATTTTCCCGTAGGGCTTCCCCTACAGTATCGTCATCGCAGTAGAGTTTAACCACCAAGTTCAGGATGGGTTGGTGTGGTTCCTCTATGCCCGGGACACCAGAATTTCAAACCATGAACGAGGAAGGGCATAAAGATGAGAAAAGCATATTGGCTAATGATTTTGTGGCCCCAATTCTTAAAAGGACACCGAAGGGGTGTCCCTTCTAGGTAGATAACCCTCCTCTGCCCTTCTATTCGAAGGAGAGGGAGGGCAGAGATTTTGGTTTCATAGTTTCATGTTGTCAAACAATTGAACAAAGAAAATAATAGATGGCTAGTACTCGATCATATCAATCGGCTCATGTAGGAAAAGGTTCAAATCTCTCGGTTTGTTAGGATGCCTCAGCTGCATACATCACTGCACTTCCACTTGACACCTATCGTAATGATAAACGACTTGTCTCACTGTGACCTTATCTTGGATTCTCAATACTTTTGTCGCTCCATCCTCTACAAGGACAGAGAACCTGTCATTGTCCCAGCTGTGTTTGCGACTAGGGGCTTTCAGGGAAGTAAGAATATGAGAGCACTCATCTTGGGGTGGGCTTTTTTCTCACATGCTTTCAGTAGCTATCCGCTTCATACTTGGCTACTCAGCGTCTACCGTGGGTACGATAACTGGTACACCAAAAGTGTGTCCTTCCCAGTCCTCTCGTACTAGGGAAAGGTCCTCTCAATGCTCTAACACCCACACCGGATATGGACCGAACTGTCTCATGACGTTCTGAACCCAGCTCACATACCGCTTTAATGGGTGAACAACCCAACCCTTGGAACGTACTACCGCCCCAGGTGGTGAAGAGCCGACATCGAGGTGCCAAACCTTCCCGTCAATGTGAACTCTTGGGGAAGATCAGCCTATTATCCCTAGAGTAAATTTTATCCATTGAGCGACGACCCTTCCACTCGGCACCGTCGGATCACTAAGGCCGACTTTCGTCCCTTCTCGACGAGTGGGTCTTGCAGTCAAGCTCCCTTCTGCCTTTGCACTCGAGGGCCGATTTCTGTCCGGCCTAAGGAAACCTTTGCACGCCTCCGTTTCCTTTTGGGAGGCCTACGCCCCATAGAAACTGTCTACCTAAGACTGTCCCTTGCCCCGTAGGTCCTGACGCAAGGTTAGAATTCTAGCTCTTCCAGAGTGGTATCTCACTGGTGGCTCAGGCTCCCCCATGTTGTGGATGATTTTATCACCCTCCTAGAGACAGCCTAGAGTTGCCATAGACCAGTGCCTAGGACATCTTAATATAGCAAGGAGTCCTTTATAGTTTGGGTTGTCAGTCCAAGGGACTCACCTACTATCTCTTGTTCTAAACAAGGAAATGGAATTAGATTGAATGGGTCCAAATTCTCTCTCAGAGGCTGATACAAGGATAGGAGTAATGTAAAGGCATAATGTAAAACTTCAGCATGAAAGTATCAGACAGTTGAGAGACCACTTTACTGTAAAGAGGGCCGATTCATATAATATACCACAGAAATCAAATATCAAGAAGTGCAGGCAGTGAGGAAACATAAGAAGATATTACTGGCAGAAGGGCGCATCAATTTACGAATCCTTAAGCCACTAATATAGCAGAAATTATGAAAAGAGTGGACATGGAACAGCATATCACTTCTAGGCTTATTTAAAGCGCTTGACTAATTCCAGAAAAGGGCACCACTTAAGATGAATCCTTACTGCAAACTAGTGAGCCACTCGCATTCTAGAACATGATACAAGAAGAAATTTCGCTGGAAAGAAATGATGTATTAACACATAAGAAAAGTTACATACTGTAATATACCAAAGACCAGAATCCTCAATACAGTCATAACCCCTCCTCACTGAACCCAACGGGCTCTGAAACTTCATACAGAAATGTCACAATATGAATACAAAAGTCTTCTCGCTCCACAGCTTGCTTACAGAAATCTGGAACCCCAACAATGTCTTCTTTTTTGGTATTTATAGAGAAGACCGAAACTTCTAGAGGAGGGGGGGAAAGGAAAAGGAGCAATTAATGACTACATTTCAATCCAATGGCGGAAAACACTCGCGCCCTTTTTTAATGAATGACAAGTTATAAATAAATACCTAACCACCTATATACAGAAATTAATGCTGAGAGATAAAAATCTCCTTATGTACAAGACAGAAATAATAAAATATATACATCGGGATGCTTCTGGCTGAAGGTAAATCTGCTACCATGAGAGCCCTGAGAAAATTTCCCATCCAGTATTGTACGCCTGACCTTTGATTTTGAATTAGAGCCCCGGACCTTAAATGCGAGGTGAACTTTTCTGGAGGGTTCTGAGAATTTGCATCTGTATTTTCTTTAATGGCTGTCATTTCATGCATCTGCTCTCAGTCTCTTTCATTAAATCTTGCCTGTAGGAAATCACCTTCTGATGTATTCTTGATTCTCTGGAATGAAGGCGGTGGATTTAGACGCCTCCTCTACCATTTAGAACCTGTAAAACCCCGAAACTGTTAGAAAAACTGACTCAGACGAAGGCAGAGGTGACGGGAGTGTGAATGGAGGGGATGATGGGGAGACAGACCAAAAACGGTGACATACGGGGTGTTGGGAGCGAACAATGGAGGCTTTTGCAAAAAAGATCGAAATGTCACACAGTGGGGTCGAGAGGAAAAACTAGCGGCAAATGTGAATAAAACACACAAATATATATATATATATATATATTTGTGCGGAGGGATGTACGGGGGAAGACACGTAGGCGAACAGGGGGCGAATGGGAGGCGACGTGGCGAGTGGATTGATGGACGGAGGAGTGTAATAGTGACACGGTGGCGGGCTGTGGGACCTGGCAGGTACGCATCGAAGGACGGACAATTTTGTTGCATCTCCGCCGTCGGATGGAGATCTGGAGATCCGACGGTCTCTGTGAATCCCGCTGCCCAGCCTTTGTATGAGGTTTAACGCGCGGGGGATGGGCGGTTTCTCGCTCGTACCAAGAACACATGGCATGAGTTTTATGGCATCAGTGCTTCCGCGGGGGATACCACTACTCTGACGAGGGTGGTGCGGGGCAATACCGCCTGTTTCGGGCGTGTGGTGTACGTATGGGGGCCCTACCAATAAGTTAGCTGCCGCGCCGTTGATTTAATTGAATCGGAAGGTTGCGACGACGCCCGGGACTCAAATGATAAGCCCCCCTTTTCTTCTAGCCTGTGGTCCTAGACTCAGGTCATATGAAAATCAAGGCGGGAGGGGCTAAAGCCTAAGGGGCTTCGGCCCGACATATAAAATATGTATTTTGAACATTTGAACAGCGTATTTTTTAGAGCGGCATGGGGGCTTTTATCCATGAAATATAATGGAAACAGGTTTGAAAGGGATCGATGGCTAAATCCGAATGGAGGGGAATAATGTACAACATCGGCTCCATCTGGGGACGGCATGCTCGACTTCGGGCATGTCGAGAACACACAGACTATTCAAAATTTCCATTCTGTCGCTCAATTTCTTCTGCGCTTCACCTTCCGGTAACTCTCAGCGTTCTTTTTCCTTTGCAAAAACTAAAATGAAAGCAATTTATATACATTATATACAGTCTGGCATTCTTCACCTGGGTCAGAATTGAAAATACGGCTTGAGGAATTGGCCATTCACGGGTGCATCTAACAAATCACCCTGCAGATTCTCCAACATAAAGGTATTATTCCCCCCCTGACTCACGATTCTGAATGGACCAAACCATAATGGATCGAACTTAGCGTGCTTGCCCTTTTCTGCTCTGCGAACATCCCATCTAAGAACCAAGTCTCCAATTTGAAAATTTCTACCCTTTGCATGCTGATCAAAGACCTTCTTCATTTTCTCCTGGTATTCCATTAATCTCTGGTCTACCTGGTTCCTGGTTTCTTCCAATTCTACCAGCTGATTAATTCTCCTAGTCATCTCATCTGGTTCATCTTGGTTTTCCTGCAAGAAACGTGCCACTGGCAATGCCAATTGCACAGGAAACACTGCAGCCCGCCCATACACCAGCTCATATGGAGACCTGCATGTTGCTCTTTTGCTGGTTATCCTGTTTGCCCACAGAGAAAACTTCAATTGAGAGTCCCAATTTTTCTGATTTTCAGCTATCGTTTTCTTCAGGGCCCTCACCAGGGTTTTATTAGATGATTCTGCTAAACCATTCCCCTGGGGGTAATATGCCGTGGAATGAGTTAATACAATATTATACCTTTGGCAGAAACTCACAAATCTGGCAGACTTAAAAGCTTGAGCATTATCAGTTATAATCCTTGCAGGACAGCCAAACCTAGATATGATATTGTCTTCTAAAAAATTCATGATTACAGCATCTGTAGCCCTTCTTGTAGGTATGGCTTCCACCCATTTCGTGAAGTAGTTTGTGGCTGTGAGTATCCATTTATGTTGGCCACTTGATGGGGGGTGTATTTCTCCTATAAAATCTAATCCCCATTTCTGGAAGGGTTCATTTACATGAATGGGAATCAAGGGCAAAGATGCTAACTTTTGTCTTTCTGCAAACCTTTGGCACTTGTCACATGCTCTGACCCAAGAAAAGATATCTGAATACAATTTTGGCCAGTAAAAACCGGCCTTCAAGATTTTATTGGTTGTAGCCCTCCAGCTGTAGTGTCCTCCACATATCCCCTCATGGAATTCTGTCATTATACCCTGCACTTCATTTTCTGTGAGGCATAACAGCAATATACCCAAAGGGTCTCTCCAATAGAGCTGTCCATTGGCAATGGCATACTTCTGAGACCTCATCCTTACAGCTCTATACTTTGCTTTGTCACAGCCAGGAGGACAACTAAGTGTCAACAGATATTCAACTATTTTCTTGTACCAAGGACTAGTCAGATATTTCACATGTACCTTTTGTGTGGCCATTTCTAGCCCATGTTGCTCCTCTTCTTTTTCTGATTCTTCATTTGCCATCATGGATAGATTAATGCCCAGAGCCTGATGATTAGATTCAGATAACATCTTGGCAAGTCCCTGCCCCTTGATCAATTTAGTAGGCTTTATGTCTAGATCATACTCCTGGATTTTTGCAATCCATCTTCCCCTTCTTCCCTCACTGTCTCCCTGAACTAGAATGTCTTTTACAGCTGCTGTGGGAACATAAGAAGTAATATGGGATTGCAAAATATAAACTCTAAAAGCTTTAAGGGACTTTACCAGGGCATATGCTTGCTTCTCCAGTATATTATATTTCAGTTCAGCATCATACAACACTTGACTGAAAAATGCTATGGGTTGTTCATATCCTTCTTCATTTTTCTGCAATAACACTCCGGCAATCGTATGAGGTGAAGCAAATGAAAATACCATAAATGGCTTACTGTAATCTGGTCCTGCTAGCACGGGAGCTTCAGCAAATGCTTGTTTAATCCTTGTAAATGCATCCCTAGACTCCTGGGACCACATAACTTCACTGTCCTTTTTCAACATATTGGTTATGTGCCTAACTATCTCTGCATAGTTAGGAATGAATCTTCTTAAAAAGTTTATTCGGCCCAAAAATACCTGTACTTCTTTCTTATTTCTTGGCAGAGAAATGCTATTTATTACTTCAACTCTCTTAGGATCAATTTTTACACCATCCTTAGTCACAATATGTCCTAAGAGTTTCCCTTCGTCTAATGCAAACAGAGATTTTTGGGGATTAAGAGAAAGGCCGTACCTTCTACATTTGTCGAAAGTTCTTCTCAAATGCGCAATATGCTCATCATCACTTTTTGAGAATACCGTGATGTCATCAAGATATACTACTAGAAAATTGTCCTGTTCTCCCACAAAGGCTATGTCCATTGCCCTTTGAAAAGTAGCACCTGCATTAATCAGTCCAAATGGCATCCTTGCATACATAAAGGTTCCCCATGGCGTGGTGAACGCAGTCTTCTTCTGATCTTCTGGGAAAAAAGCTACCTGATTGTAACCTGAAAATCCATCCATCATCGACATTCTGGATGCTCCCACCACTTTCTGCAGGATGTGATCCATTTTAGGCAGTGGATAGTTGTCCTTGAGAGATGCTCTATTCAAATTTCTGAAGTCTACGCACAGCCTGATTTCTCCATTCTTTTTTCTGACAGGAACAAGATTCGCTATCCATTCTGAATACCTCAAGGGCACAATTATTTTGGCCTTCAACAACCTTATGATTTCTTTCTCAATTGAGGGAAGAAGCAAGGGATTAATCTGCCTGAGCTTCTGTTTGTATGGCTTTGCATCTTCCCTGAGTGGGATCTTGTGTTGTATAATATTTACATCAAAAGTTTTTAGGTCCTCATAGGACCAGGCAAAAACATCTTTATAAGACTGAAATAACTTCAAATACTTTTCTTTATATTCTTCTGAGACTCTTTTAGATAATTTAACAATTTTGGGATCAACAGCGGTACCCAGATTCAAATCTCTCATTTGGTCTTCTTCTACCGCTTTGTTTGGCTGCATGAGAACATCATTCTTATTGAATAATCTTTCTAGAGGCACTAAACCCCTAGGTATGACATTTCCTTTTAACTGCAGCACTTTATTTCCTGCTATATTCTCTTCCCATTTTCCTTCAGCAATATTTTCAGCTTCTGCCTCCTCATCATCATCAATTTCCATACCTGTGAATTCTCCCACTGTCTCCATGAATCTCTTCATCTGTTCGTCATCTTCAAAGACCTGCCAATGCTTTATATTGTTTGGGATAGATGGTCTGTAACGTACCTCCACTTCATATCTTAACAATGGGTTCTGAGGAGGTCGGAACGTACTGGCAGCCACAGCAAGAGAGTTTGCTATTCTGTTCTGCTCCCGGGGCATGAACTGTATATTAAATGCCAAGAGGAAATTTTCTATCATGTCCCATACTTTGTTTCTGTATGCTTTGAGCCGAGGATGTTTAGCTTGACATTCATTCTTAATCTGCCTCACTATTAGCTCAGAGTCCCCAAACACTTTCAGACATTGGATGCCCATGTTTCTAGCTGTCTGTAGGCCCAATAACAATGCTTCGTACTCAGCTACATTGTTTGTAGCTTCATACTCCAGTTTGAAAGACAGCGGCACCCATTTTCCTGTGGGGGAGATTAACAATACCCCAGCCCCATTACCTTCCCTGGAATTTGCTCCATCAAAATGCAAAGTCCATATTTATGATTCCTGAGCTTTCTTGGATTGCTCGGCTTGGAATTGACCAGAGGGGGACTCATGTGCATAGTCTTGACTCTCTTCTAACAAAAAACATGAGAAGTCACCCTCTTTATTATAAACTGGAGAATTGTCTGAGCAATCAGCAGTGGTCACCATTTTAACAAATCTGGTCTCCCTATAAAGCCTCCTCTCCTGACCACCAAAGACTGGGATAGTGGCATATGTCAAGTCCAGTTTAATCGATCCCCCAATCTTAGTACCCCAGGACCTTGACAACAGCATGCCAAAGCGAGCTGGGATATCAGCGACCACAATGTCCATGACCACACTTTTTGCTGGGATTTGAGCTAGATTGACCACTAGATCTTTAATCATTCCCAAGCATTTAACCCTTTTCGAATCAAATGAATATAAATCTTTATATGGCCTTGTAATCTGCAGTCCTAATTGCTCCATGACAGACAGAGGCATAAGATTATGGGAAGCCCCAGAATCTAGCATACAATTGTGAAGCAGCAGGTCATGAATGACTAGGGACACATAAAAGGGAGGAGTAGAAGGGTCTACCTCCTCAACGTGTGGGCCAAAGACTACCATGGGTCTTTCTTCTTGAAGATTTAGACTATCAGGTGCAATTGGTAGTTCAGGAAGAGGTATGAAAGAGGTAACCTGAGACTGATATACAGGCTGTTTTAACAATTCAGTCAGAGGAACAGGAATCTTAATCTTTTCAAGCTCTCTTTGAAAATTAAAAGCAGATGTGGACTTTTCTACCATTACTTCTTTTGACTCCTTATTCTCCACTGAGGACTTGACTTCTTTTGACACTGACTCAGCATTAGGAGGGCTGGCTATTTTGGAAGAAGAAGGAATTTGATCATTTGACTGCAAGGGGGTATTTAGAAAATTCTTACCTTTTTCCACATTCTTCTTTGTTGCTGACTCCTTCTGAGCAGATGCTTCTTTCTGAGGTATTTATTCCTCTTGCTCCTGAGTTCTGGTCCTCTTCCTTGAGGATCTGAGATCATATCTGACGTTGAACTGGGCTTCCATGAAATCAGCAAATTGCTTGCAGTAATGGTCAATCTCAGCTTCTTCATCTTCTGCTTGCATTGGGCACTCCATATCATCATTATTTGAAAAGGCCAGATTTGAATCTTCTAACCCGTAAGCTGCATCTCCAGCGGAGTCATCTACTGGTCCTTCCAGGTACAAGGGATGAGGTACCTGATCTTGCTGCTCCCTTGTCTCTCTCGGCAATATTTGGAGAGGTGGCCTTTTATACTAGGGATTATACCCTCTGTTCGGAGCATTGTAATAGTTCTTGGGAGCTGCGTTCTTAGCTTCTAGTTCCATCTTGACCATATTCTTTATCATTTTACCTATTTCATCCATTTTATCTGAATCTTTATCCTGATTAGAGGTAGAAACCTCTTCTTTGCCTTTCCTTCTGGCATCTGGTTCAATTCTCCCTTTTAACTTTCCTGTGGAGGCAAAGTTCGCTTCTAGTTCCAGAGCATCTGATTGTGCATCATCAAGTGTGGCAGGTTTTCTTTCCCTTAAGGAGAATCCGAAGTCAAAATCAAAGGCTGCTATGAAAATTATCTTGGCAGCAGCTTCATTTGGCTTCATTTCGGGAGGCAAGCTTAGATATAACTTGTTGAATCTTTTGATGAATTCTGATACCCCTTCATTCTGTTTCTTCTTGATAGTATTAAACTCAGTAAGGCACATTCCATAATCCTTCTTTTCTCCCCACTTCCTGAGAAAAACGTTTTCCATCTGATCCCAGGTTGTCACAGAACGATTTCCCAATGTTTTAAACCATTTTCTAGCTTCGCCTTCCAGAGACTGCACAAATAATCTCAAAACCATATCCAGGTGTTCAACATTCAAATTTTCTGCAAAGGAGCAGAAGGTCTCGAGATGTTTATGAGCATCCATATCATTTTCACCATTGAACCTGGGCAGAATCTTTAGATAATCCTGTGGCATATCATTCAACACTTGGGGTAAGGCCAGAGGAGCATATTTGTTCAGGAGGAAAGCAGGAACATTGGCCATTGGAGGCGGTGGGGGTTGCACAACAGTCTGAGAAACAAAAGAAGGGAGAGGGGTAGGGGGAAGCAGAGTGTGAATAACAATGGGAATATATTGCACTGAGGTCTGAGGTGTGGATGGGAATAGTTCTCGGTTAACAGAAGCTACCTCAATGACCTCTTTAATTTCTTCAGCCTAAAAAACAGGATAAGATTCTTCTCCAATTAAAGCACTTTCCCTACGTGGGGTTTTTAAATAAAAATCGGGATTTTCTGTTCTAACTTCTTGAGAGGAAGAGGGCGGATAATCTTCGACAGAACACTCAGAATTTTCAGCACGGGCTGACTTCCTCTCCTTCCAAACTCTTTTATGAATAATTTTCTTTGGGTCAGACACGTAGGGTGTTTTCAGTTGAGCTGTATCTGACCTCAAATGCAGCCTACGAGGAGCCAGGACTACCGATAAGGTTTATCAAATAAAGACCAGTGGAGTCGCCAAGGTGAGAAATCTGCAACTCTTCACCTCTCTATGCTCACCTGATTAGAGAGTGAAATAAGATGTCGAAAACCCAGGGAAACTGATATTCTTGAATTCGTGTCCCCGACAACGGCGCCAGAAAGATGTTGTGGATGATTTTATCACCCTCCTAGAGACAGCCTAGAGTTGCCATAGACCAGTGCCTAGGACATCTTAATATAGCAAGGAGTCCTTTATAGTTTGGGTTGTCAGTCCAAGGGACTCACCTACTATCTCTTGTTCTAAACAAGGAAATGGAATTAGATTGGATGGGTCCAAATTCTCTCTCAGAGGCTGATACAAGGATAGGAGTAATGTAAAGGCATAATGTAAAACTTCAGCATGAAAGTATCATACAGTTAAGAGACCGCTTTACTGCAAAGAGGGCCGATTCATATAATATACCACAGAAATCAAATATCAATAAGTGCAGGCAGTGAAGAAACATAAGAAGATATTATTGGCAGAAGGGCGCATCAATTTATGAATCCTTAAGCCACTAATATAGCAGAAATTATGAAAAGAGTGGACATGGAACATCATATCACTTCTAGGCCTATTTAAAGCGCTTGACTAATTCCAGAAAAGGGCACCACTTAAGATGAATCCTTACTGCAAACTAGTGAGCCACTCGCATTCTAGAACATGATACAAGAAGAAATTTCGCTGGAAAGAAATGATGTATTAACACATAAGAAAAGTTACATACTGTAATATACCAAAGACCAAAATCCTCAATACAGTCATAACCCCTCCTCATTGAGACCCAACGGGCTCTGAAACTTCATACAGAAATGTCACAATATGAATACAAAAGTCTTCTCGCTGCACAGCTTGCTTACAGAAATCTGGAACCCCAACAATGTCTTCTTTTTTGGTATTTATAGAGAAGACCGAAACTTCTAGAGGAGGGGGGGAAAGGAAAAGGAGCAATTAATGACTACATTTCAATCCAATGGCGGAAAACACTCGCGCCCTTTTTTAATGAATGACAAGTTATAAATAAATACCTAACCACCTATATACAGAAATTAATGCTGAGAGATAAAAATCTCCTTATGTACAAGACAGAAATAATAAAATATATACATCGGGATGCTTCTGGCTGAAGGTAAATCTGCTACCATGAGAGCCCTGAGAAAATTTCCCATCCAGTACTGTACGCCTGACCTTTGATTTTGAATTAGAGCCCCGGACCTTAAATGCGAGGTGAACTTTTCTGGAGGGTTCTGAGAATTTGCATCTGTATTTTATTTAATGGCTGTCATTTCATGCATCTGCTCTCAGTCTCTTTCATTAAATCTTTCCTGTAGGAAATCACCTTCTGATGTATTCTTGATTCTCTGGAATGAAGGCGGTGGATTTAGACGCCTCCTCTACCATTTAGAACCTGCAAAACCCCGAAACTGTTAGAAAAACTGACTCAGACGAAGGCAGAGGTGACGGGAGTGTGAATGGAGGGGATGATGGGGAGACAGACCAAAAACGGTGACATACGGGGTGTTGGGAGCGAACAATGGAGGATTTTTAAAAAAAGATCAAAATGTCACACAGTGGGGTCGAGAGGAAAAACTAGCGGCAAATGTGAATAAAACACACAAAAATATATATATATATATATATATATATATATATATATATTTGTGCGGAGGGATGTACGGGGGAAGACACGTAGGTGAATAGGGGGCGAATGGGAGGCGACGTGGCGAGTGGATTGATGGACGGAGGAGTGTAATAGTGACACAGTGGCGGGCTGTGGGACCTGGCGGGTACGCATCGAAGGACGGACGATTTTGTTGCATCTCCGCCGTCGGATGGAGATCTGGAGATCCGACGGTCTCTGTGAATCCCGCTGCCCAGCCTTTGTATGAGGTTTAACGCGCGGGGGATGGGCGGTTTCTCGCTCGTTCCAAGAACACGTGGCATGAGTTTTATGGCATCGCTGCTTCTGCGGGGGATACCACTGCTCTGACGAGGGTGGTACGGGGCAATACCGCCTGTTTCGGGCGTGTGGTGTACGTATGGGGGCCCTGCCAATAAGTTAGCTGCCGCGCCGTTGATATAATTGAATCGGACGGTTGCGACGACGCCCGAGACTCAAATGATAAGCCCCCCTTTTCTTCTAGCCTGTGGTCCTGGACTCGGGTCACATGAAAATCAAGGCGGGAGGGGCTAAAGCCTAAGGGGCTTCGGCCCGACATATAAAATATGTATTTTGAACATTTGAACAACGTATTTTTTAGAGCGGCATGGGGGCTTTTATCCATGAAATATAATGGAAACAGGTTTGAAAGGGATCGATGGCTAAATCCGAATGGAGGGGAATAATGTACAACACCCCAGAAGGGGGCGTTCTTCGCCCTCCACCTAAGCTGTGCAAGAAGAACCCAAAGAAAATCTCAGGGAATAGTAAAGCTTCATAGGGTCTTTCTGTCTAGGTGCAGGTATTCCGCATCTTCACAGACATGTCTATTTCACCGAGTCTCTCTCTAAGAAAATGCCCAGATCGTTACATCTTTCGTGCGGGTCTGAACTTACCTGACAAGGAATTTCGCTACCTTAGGACCATTATAGTTACGGCCGCTATTCACCGGGGCTTTGTTTGCTAGCTTCCCCATCATCAGGTCATCAAATTCCTTAACCTTCCAGCACTGGGTAGGCATCAGCCCCCATACATGGTCTTACGAATTTGTGGAGATCTGTGTTTTTGTTAAATAGTCGCCCGGGCCTGGTCACTGTGACCTCTTAAGGAGGCACCCCTTCTCCCAAAGTTACGGGGCTATTTTTCCGAGTTCCTTAGAGAGAGTTGTCTTGCGCCCCTAGGTATTCTCTACCTACCTACCTGTGTCAGTTTTGGGTATAGGTACCCATTTGTTGAAGGTCGTTCGAGCTTTTCTTGGGAGTATGGCATGGGTTACTTCAGTGCTGTAGCGCTTGGTACTCGGACATTAGCTCGAGGAATTTTCTCTACCCCTTCTTACCTTGAAAGGGTCACCTTGCGTCCTTGAACCGATAACCATCTTTTAGCTAACCTAGACTCCTCCATCCCTCAGGACCAACAAGGGGCAGTACAGGAATATTCACTTGTTGTCCATCGACTACGCCTTTTGGCCTGATATTAGGCCCTGAGTCACCCTCCGTGGATGAACCTTGTAGAGGAACCCTTAGGTTTTCAGGGCATTAGATTCTCACCAATGTTTGTGTTACTCAAGCCGACATTCTCGCTTCCTCTTTGTCCACACCTGCTCGCATCGATGCTTCGCTCTGAGGTGGAACGCTCCCCTACCAATATATTTTGACATCCCACAGCTTCGGCAGATCGCTTAGTACCGTTCATCTTCGGTGCAAGAGCGATCGATAAGTGAGCTATTACGCACTCTTTCAAGGTTGGCTGCTTCTAGGCAAACCTCCTGGCTGTCTTTGCACTCGTACTTCCCTCATCACTAAGCGGTCATTTAGGGGCCTTAGCTAGTGATCTGGGATGTTCTCCTCTTGACGATGAAGCTTATCCCCCATCGTCTCATTGGTTGACCCTTACCCATTTTATTGGGGAAATCTAGTATTCAAAGTTTGCCTCGATTTAGTACCGCTCTCGCGACCCGTACCGAAACAGTGCTTTACCCCTAGATGGTCCAGTCAACTGCTACGCCTCAACACATTTTGGGGAGAACCAGCTAGCTCTAGGTTCGAGTGGAATTTCACCCCTAACCACAACTCATCCACTGATTTTTCAACATCAGTCGGTTTAGACCTCCACTTAGTTTCACCCAAGCTTCATCCTAGTCATGGATAGATCACCCAGATTCGGGTCCATAAGCAGTGACAATTGCCCCATGAAGACTCGTTCTCGCTACAGCTCCGGTGGGTTCCCTTAACCAAGCCACTGCCTATAAGTCGCTAGCTCATTCTTTAACAAGCAGGCGGTCATAGATCTAATTTTCCTCCCACTGCTTGGGAGCTTACGGTTTCATGTTCTATTTCACTCCCCGATGGGGGTTCTTTTCACCTTTCCCTCACGATACTACTTCGCTATCGGTAACCCAAGAGTATTTAGCCTTGCAAGGTGGTCCTTGCTGATTCACATGGGATTCCATATGCCCCATGCTACTCGGGTTAGAGCATAAGCCAATGATGCTTTCGGCTACTGGACTCTCACCATCTGGGGTGCAAGACTCAACCGCTTCGCCTAGCAGCACAGAGCTTATATTGGGCTCTCCCACAACCCCATTTTCACAGTTTAGGCTACTCCCATTTCACTCACCACTACTACGGGAATCACTTTTTCTTTCTATTCCTCTGGCTACTAAGATGTTTCAGTTCACCAGGTTGTCTCTTGCCTGCCCATAGATTCAGCAGTAGTTAAAAGGGTTAACATATTCAGGAATCTCTAGATCTATGTTCATTTTCAACTCCCTGAACCATTTCATCGCTTACCACTCCCTTCCTCATCTCTGGGTGCCTAGGTATCCACCGTAAGCCCTTCCTCGTTTGAACCTCATCATTCAAGGCTATGCCATCCTAAGGTGCTACTAAATGGAAAAATATTATCAACGTCCATGAATGAGAAATCATAAATAAAACTACCGGATTTGAATAATTTTGTGGTATCATATACCATTGTATTGGCTAGGATCACGGGCTGGAGATAAGCGGACTCAAACCGCTGACATCCGCCATAGGGTAAACCATTGTCTCTCAGGCCTCCCTGACTGATTCTACCATAGAGGCCAACGATAGACAATAACTCCCCCTCGAACACAACTCACAAATTTCATCGTATTGTGCTCTTCAAAGAGAAAATCTTCCAAAAATATGCTTAGTTTCAATCCCATTTTAGGGATTCTTGTAGTTCTGGGCTATCCAACTACAAGAGAACCAGGA
>CM076579.1:205529825-205619825 GCA_034641835.2 Pinus albicaulis | reverse complement strand
GTTCCATCGATGTTATTAAATAGGTGATTCGAGGATCAGATAGGAACTCTGAAAACTCGGGATCGAGAGATCATGCATTAACCTATATTGAATCGGTTCGGTCCAGTTTCAAATATTTGTTCCAACAATGAATCTTCGGAACCCAATTTGTTTTTGAAAGGATGATGGATGAAAAATTGTCTCCAATTCATCGTGTACCTTTTGATCATATAGGGTGCTTGGAAATGGTCAAAATAGTGAAATAGGAGGATTGCTATGACTATAACCCTTGGAAAGTCTTCTAAAGAAGAAAAAAATTTATTTGATACTATGGATGACTGGCTACACAGAGACCATTTCGTTTTTGTGGGTTGGTCCAGTCTATTGCTCTTTCCTTGTGCCTATTTTTCCTTAGGTGGATGGTTCACGGGTACAACCTTTGTGACTTCATGGTATACTCACGGATTGGCCAGTTCCTATTTGGAAGGTTGTAATTTCCTAACTGCCACAGTTTCTACTCCTGCTAATAGTTTAGAACATTATTTTCTGCTATTATGGGGTCCCGAAGCACAAGGATATTTTACTCGTTGGTGTCAATTAGGTGGTCTATGGACCTTCGTTTCTCTTCATGGTGCTTTTGGTCTAATAGGTTTCATGTTACGTCAATTTGAACTTGCTCGATCTGTACAATTGCGACCTTATAATGCAATTGCATTCTCTGCTCCAATTGCTGTCTTTGTTTCTGTATTTTTGATCTATCCATTGGGCCAGTTCGGTTGGTTTTTTGCACCTAGTTTTGGTGTAGCAGTTATTTTCCATTTTATCCTCTTCTTTCAAGGTTTTCATAATTGGACCTTGAATCCATTTCATATGATGGGAGTGTTCGGAGTATTGGGTGCTGCTCTTCTATGTGATATTCATGGTGCTACCGTGGAAAATACTTTATTTGAAGATGGTGATGGTGCAAATATGTTCCGTGCCTTTAACCCGACTCAAGCCAAAGAGACTTATTCCATGGTCACTGCTAACCATTTCTGGTCCCATATTTTTGGAGTTGCTTTTTCCAATAAATGTTGGTTACATTTCTTTATGTTATTTGTGCCAATGACCAGTTCATGGATGAGTGCCATTGGAGTAGTTGGTCTAGCTCTAAAATTACGTGCCTATGATTTTGTTTCCCAGGAGATTCGTGCAGCAGAAGATCCTGAATCTAAGACTTTCTACACAAAAAATATTCTTCTGAATGAAGGTATTCGTGCTTGGATGGTGGCTCAAGATCAACCTCATGAAGACCTTATATTCCCTGAGGAGGTCTTACCCCGTGGAAACGCTCTTTAGTGGAACTATAGCTTTAGCTGTTCATGATCAAGAAACCACTGGTTTTGCTTGGTGGGCCAGCAATGCCCAACTTATCAATTTGTCTGGTAAATTGCTTGGGGCTCATGTGGCTCATGCCAGATTAATTGTATTCTGGGCCGGAGCAATGAACCTATTCGAAGTGGCTCATTTTGTACCGAAAAAACCTATGTATGATCAAGGATTGATTCTTCTTCCCCATCTAGCTACTCTAGGATGGGGAGTCGGTCCTGGTGGGGAAATCGTGGACACTTTTCCATATTTTGTATCTGGGGTACTTTACTTAATTTCTTCTACGATTTTAGGTTTTGGTGGTATTTATCATGCACTCATAGGACCCGAAACTTTAGAAAAATATTTTCCATTCTTTGGCTATGTATGGAAAGATAGAAACAAAATGACCACAATTTTGGGTATTCACCTAATCTTGCTAGGTGTTGGTGCTTTTCTTCCAGTGCTCAAACCTTTGTATTTTGGAGGTGTATATGATACTTGGGCTCCCGGTGGTGGATATGTAAGAAAAATTACGAACCCAACTCTAAACCCAAGTGCTATATTTGGTTATGTTGACACCTAATCCTATGGATGGGTGTGCATTTGTATTTTTGTATATTATTTATTATTAGGAAATAAGGAAGGCCAAGAGTCATTGGGAGATGAATCCCAATAGCCTCACCTCCCATATATATAAGCATGTACATTCTTCAGCTAATACACATTCTAGTTTTGAGGAGTTACCTCCTGGTTTGACATGGTATCAGAGCCAGCCCCACAATAGGCATTTCTGCCCTGTGGTGTAACTCCCTATCCTTTGCTCAGTCATATTTTTTAATAGTTATCTGCTGCTCTTAATTGCTAGACTGTTATTCTGCATTTTTTTTCCTAATATCACTGACATTTGCAGCTCCAGCTCCTGCAGCTCCTGAAAACTGCAGGCTCTGTCATTCTGCAAATTGTAGCTCTGCCATTCTGCCACTCCAGCAGTCCTGCAACCCTGTCTTTCTGCAGATTCAAGTTCAAATTTTTTGTAACGCCCTTTTGGGCCTCCTCCTCTCCATTCATCCCTGCGCTCCTCTCCATTCATTCACCTCCCTTCTCCATTCTCCCTGCGCCCTCACTCATCTCCCAACCCTACGCCCTCTCCCTCATTTCAGCAGACACTGCATAATTTCCCAACTCATTACAATCATTCCCTCTTCCCTACGCTGCATTCAACGCTGCCTGTCCTGCATAAAATACGCCCTCGACTTAATTCACATTACCGCCATTGATCCCACGCACTGTATTTATACCCTGTCCATATATATTAAACGCCGCCTGTGGTATATAAAAAATGTTGTGGTTTGATGCGTTGTCATGTAATGCGTTGAAACGCTGTGGTTTGAAACGCAGTCTCACCGTCGACCATATCATAAACGCTGTGTTTTGTTATCTGTTATTCAAACGCTGTGTTATTTTTCATTCAAACGCTGTGTTATTTGACGTGGTTATTCGACTCCATTTTTACATACCACGTTGCTATACCGCTTATGTACCACCCTGTCACATATTACACCGCCTGTCCATTGTTTATATAAACGCTGTATTTAAATGCTGTCAAATATTAAAAGTTGTCATATGCGTTGTATTGACATGCGCTGTCTCCTCCGTATGTAATACACGTTGTGTTTATATGTAATATGCGTTGTATTTTATATTGTTTATCACACCATTTTCTATATACGACCTTCATACGCTATGTTGTCACGCCCTCCAGCGCTGGCTATAACACCCTTTGCATATAATACGCCCCTGCTATATTCAATACCACATCCCACGTAATACCAATACCGCCTTCATATAATATCACGCTGTTTACAGCCCCTCCCATCATTTAATACAGCGCTTTGTCTTATATTTCCGCCCCCCCAACCATTTCTAATAACACTTCATATATTACACCACCATTACACTTCATATACTATTCCATACAACGTTGCCTCCCATATATATACCGCCCCTCACATGCTATTATGCCCTTTTCAATACCATTCCACCCTTTACAATACCATTCCACCTTTTTCATATACATTTTTTCCCAAAACAAAAAAAAAAAATACATTTTTTTTGTGTGCAGAATTCAGATTTTTAGCAAAGAGCTTGAGTTTTTTGAATCAGCTTTTTTAGCAAAGTGTTTCTGTCCTTTTAAAATTCAGCATATTTGCAGCAAAGAGTTTTTTCAGTACATTTTACAGCAATATTTTTTTGTTTTCTCTCCTTCAAGAGAAATTTTTTTCATATACATTTTTTCCCAAAACAAAAAAAAAAAATACATTTTTTTTGTGTGCAGAATTCAGATTTTTAGCAAAGAGCTTGAGTTTTTTGAATCAGCTTTTTTAGCAAAGTGTTTCTGTCCTTTTAAAATTCAGCATATTTGCAGCAAAGAGTTTTTTCAGTACATTTTACAGCAATATTTTTTTGTTTTCTCTCCTTCAAGAGAAATTTTCCAGCAAAGTTTTTTTCTCTCCTCCTTCAAAAGAAGATGACAGTCCCTTCATCTTCTAAAGAAGCTGCCTACTTGGCCCAGAGAGAAAAGAGACATGCTTCAGGTCCATCCAGAGGAAGAGAAGACAAAAGACGAAGAAGAAACTTCAGAGAAAAGGGGGGCAGACAATCTAAAGCTCAGCAGCAAACAAATCAAGACAGAGGTAAAATTGATGACAAAGACAAAGGTAAACCAGTTGAATCAGCTCATTCTGTTCTAGCACATTGTAACAATGGAGTAACTGAAAACCTCTTTGATGTTTCATTTACTTCATGGAGATATGATTGGTTGCTAGATTCAGGAGCAACATGTCACATGACATTTAGAAAAGATTTTTTTGAAGAATTCACTGACAAAGTTGATGGAGCAGTATATTTCACAGATAAATCCAAAATCAAGCCATCAGGGCTTGGCACAGTCAGGCTTAAACTGCCTGGTCTTCCTGATCATATCCTACATGAGGTTCTATACCTCCCGGAGTTGAAGAGAAACTTGCTGTCCCTGATCGAAATGCGGCAGCAAGGACACTCAGTTCACTTGTTTGATGGCAAGGCAGAGGTTAGATCAGCATCAGATCACTCACTTGTCATGGAGGGAATAGAAGAAGGGAGATTCTTGAAGCTGAAAGGTTCATCTGCTCATGCTCAAAACTTTGCATTCAGTTCATATCATGATGAAGGTACATTTCCATCAAGTATTTTATGGCATGCTAGATTTGGGCACTTAAATTATGACAACCTTCGTTTGTTGAAGAAAAATGGTGTTGATGGACTGCCTACAATTCCTAGAAAACCTAAGGAATGTGATGCTTGTATTCTAGGAAAGCATAGCAAACAGCCATTTCATGATTCACACTCTAGAGCACATAGAAAACTTGAACTTGTTCATTCAGATTTATGTGGCCCTATGCCTATTGCTTCTGCAAATGGAAACAAATACATGATGACATTTATTGATGACTACACCAGAATGTGTTGGATTTACTTACTGAAGAATAAGTCCGATGCTTTTCAAACTTTCAAGAATTTTCATGCATGGATTGAAAATGATGCACAAACACATATTGGCTCTCTACGTACTGATAATGGAAAAGAATACACTTCAAACGAATTTGAAAATTATCTTCGTCAACATGGAATCAAACATCAAACAAGTGTGCCATATAATCCATAACAGAACGGTGTAGTTGAAAGAATGAACAGAACTATTTTAAATATGGTCCGCTCCATGTTATTTTTCAAGAATGTAAAATTGATGTTTTGGGCTGATGCAGTTCTATGTGCTGTTTACATAAAGAATAGGTGTCCTTCAAGCTCAATTAGAAACAAAACTCCTTTTGAAATGTGGCATGGCCACATTCCTTCAGTAAAGCATTTCAGGGTCTTTGGGTCCACCTGTTATGCCTTGATACCTAAGGGTCAAAGGAACAAACTTGGTGCTAGAAGCAGAAAATGTATCTTCTTGGGGTACTCCAATACCTCCAAAGGATATCGTCTCTATGATGAAACAAATAAGAAGTTTGTGATAGCAAGAGATGTTATATTTCTTGAATCTTCCAAGAGTGACAAGGTTGTTGAGCGGCAACTTGATCGCCTGGACAGATTCACACATGAAAAGTCTTTCCAAGAGTTTTATAATGTGATTCCACATCTTGAAGGGGGGATTTCGATATTGAATCAAACTGTGGAATCATTTCCTGAACCACACTCTCCCCCACATGAAGAAACAACCACGGATGACACATTGGATGATGTGATCGATAGAATTGGGAGATTGAATCTTGAATCAATCCCAACTCAGTCAAGTGACCAGCCTGGGCCATCTCAGAAAGGTCCTCCCAAATGGCTGACAAAGACACTGGAGGATGTTCATCCCGATGAGGTTGGAAAAACAGGAACAAGAAGTTCCACTCAAGAAATCGAAGGTGATGTAGATAATTCTGATTCCCCTGTTGATATGGATATTGCTTATAACTGTGAATTGAGTTTGTCTACACATCATGAACCAACTTCCTTCAAAGAAGCCGCTTCTCATGATGAATGGAAAGAAGCGATGCAGAAGGAGTATGATGCCTTGATAAAGAATGGCACTTGGAAGCTGGTTGATCCGCCTTTGGAACAAAACCAATTGGCTGTAAGTGGGTCTACAAGAACAAGTACAAAGCAGATGGCTCACTTGACAAGCACAAGGCCAGGCTTGTGGCAAAAGGATTCGCACAAAAAGAAGGAGTTGATTATGAAGAAAATTTTGCTCCCACAGCAAAATGGACCACCATCCGGACTCTCTTTGCCTTAGCAGCTCAGAATGGATGGAAAGTCCATCAGATGGATGTAAAAACAACCTTCTTGAATGGAGATCTAAAGGAGAAAGTTTATATGTCCCAGCCAGAAGGATTTGTGATAAAGGGTCAATAACACAAAGTTTGCAAACTTGTGAAATCCTTGTATGGCCTCAAGCAAGCACCACGAGCCTGGTATGAGAAGTTGACCGAGCATCTTCTGAAACTTGATTTCAAACACTTGGATCTTGATGATGCAACTTTGTTTGTTAAGAAAGTTGGAAAAACAGTTGTATATCTTGTGGTATATGTAGATGATCTTTTGATAACAGGAAACAATGAGAGCTATATTGCATCCATGAAGAAAGAGTTGAAGAAAGGTTTTGAAATGACCGATTTGGGTCATGTTCATTACTATTTGGGTATTGAAGTAATTCAACATCCTAAATTCATATTTCTTTCTCAAAAGAAGTACATTGGAGATCTCTTGAACAAATTTGGCATGGATGACTGTAATCCCTTAACCACTCCAATGGAACAAAACTTGAAGCTCACATCTATTGAAGGGAAGGAATTTGAGGATGCAACTAAGCATAGACAACTTGTAGGAAGTCTTATCTACCTGACCACCACCAGACCTGACATTTCATTTGATGTTGGAATCCTTTCAAGGTTCATGCAAAAACCTTGTAAAGGACATTGGTCTGCTGCAAAAATAGTGTTAAGGTACTTGAAGGGGACTCAAGACTTTGGACTCAAATATACACAGGTAGGCGACTTCAGCTTGATCGGATATTCTGATTCAGACTTTGATGGCGACAAAGAAACAGGGGTGTCTACTACAGGTTACACCATGAGTCTTGGATCAGGAGCCGTCTCATGGAGATCACGCAAACAGTCAGTTCCAGCAGATTCCACGACCGAGGCAGAATATGTGGCAGCAGCTGAAGCAACAAAGGAAATTGTGTGGCTCCGGAAAATCCTGGAAGATTTGCAGATAAAACAAATGTATTCCACTCCACTCATGATCGACAACACTTCTGCAATAAAGTTGGCCAAGAACCCAAAGTTCCATGATCGAACAAAGCACATCAATACAAAGTACCATCTAATTCGACATCATGTTCAGGCCAAAACCATCCATCTACATCATTGTTCCACAAATGATCAAACTGCTGACATCTTCACCAAAGCACTTGGAAGAGAAAAGTTTGAAAAGTTCAGATCGATGCTTGGACTCACCAACATCCCTTCCGGATTAAAGGGGGGAATGTTGACACCTAATCCTATGGATGGGTGTGCATTTGTATTTTTGTATATTATTTATTATTAGGAAATAAGGAAGGCCAAGAGTCATTGGGAGATGAATCCCAATAGCCTCACCTCCCATCTATATAAGCATGTACATTCTTCAGCTAATACACATTCTAGTTTTGAGGAGTTACCTCCTGGTTTGATAGGTTATTTACTTAAATCTCCTTTCGAAGGAGAAGGATGGATCATTAGTGTGGACAATCTAGAAGATGTAATTAGAGGACATGTATGGTTAGGTTCCATTTGTATCTTCGGTGGTATCTGGAATATCTTAACCAAACCTTTTGCATGGGCTCACCGTGCATTCGTATGGTCCGGAGAAGCTTATTTGTCCTATAGTTTAGTAGCTCTATCTGTCTTTAGTTTTGTTTCTTGTTGTTTTGTTTGGTTCAACAATACAGTTTATCCCAGTGAATTTTATGGGCCTACCGGCCCAGAAGCCTCTCAAGCTCAAGCGTTTAATTTTTTAGTTAGAGACTAATGTCCTAGAGCTAGTGTGGGGTTTTCCCAAGGACCTACTGGTTTAGGTAAATACCTTATGCGTTCTCCGATTGGAGAAATTATCTTTGGAGGAGAAACGATGCATTTTTTGGATCTCCGTGCTCCTTGGTTGGAACCCCTAAGGGGCCCTAATGGTTTGGATCTAAGCAAGTTGAAAAAAGACATACATCCTTGGTAGGAATGAAATTCAGAAAAATATATGACTCATGCTCCTTTAGGTTCTTTAAATTCTATGGGTGGTGTAGCTACCAAAATCAATGCGGTGAATTATGTCTCTCCCCGAAGTTGGTTATCCACCTCCCATTTCGTTCTAGGATTTTTCTTCTTTGTAGGCCATTTGTGGCATGTGGGAAGGGCTCGTGCAGCTGCAACAAGATTTGAGAAAGTGACTAATCGTGATTTCGAACCTGTCCTTTCCATGATTCCTCTTAACTGAAAAAATAGATTGAACCAGATGGAAGATAAATCGATTCAATTTCATTACATATATCTCCCATATCGGTGGGATAGGAGTATTTTCAAATACTCTCTTTCCAACTGGATCCTTGTAGATCGGCTATATACAACCAAGCTATTCTCTCTTTTTTTTTTTTTATTGGACCAGACCAATAAATGTGATTGTTGAAAAACAACAGGAGAGAGAGGGATTCGAACCCTCAATAGTTTTTTTTAGTATACCGGTTTTTAAGACCGGAGCCATCAACCACTCAGCCATCTCTCCCTAGGGACAACGTCTATTCTACCCCCTCGGATAATCCATAACTATAAGCATAAGGTCGGGTCAATACCAACTATACCTGTGACATATGGTGATTTTTCATCATCATCTAGAATGGAAAAAAAAAAGAAACGAATTTCCCTCTCCTCTCACACTCAAATATCAAATTGAAAATTTTTGAAAAGCTCGATCAATTTATGGTCAAATCCTTTCCATAGTGCATTTGATCAGAATTGAAAATTGGGGATCAGATGGTATAGTCTATTCAATCTGTTGGGAGCTTGTAAGATCACAACCATGACTATTGATTTCCAATCGGCTGTGTTTGCATTAATTGCTATTTCATTTTTACTAGTGATTGGCGTACCTGTTGCACTTGCCTCTCCTGATGGTTGGTCAAGTAGCAAAAATGTTGTATTTTCGGGTGTATCATTATGGATCGGATCAGTCCTTTTTATAGGTATCCTTAATTCTTTCATATCTTAGATCTGTTCTAGATATTTTAGGTTGAAACTCCCTCCCCCCCCCCTCCCAGAGGGCTTTATAGCTCTTCTAAAGGGCCTTTTACTTCAGGCCCAAGGAGGAGGGCTTTTCCTTATCCGTAATTGAATGAATAAATGAATAATTAGACCATTCAAATCAAATAAAAAATGGTATCTACTTACGAATGGGATTGAACATATATGTATTTTCCATTTCAATGTTATGAATATATATATATATATATATATATATATATATATATATATAGATATATGGACATATATATATATATATATATATATATATATATATATATATATATATATATATATATATATATATATATATATATATATATATTCATAACATTGAAATGTGGGTATGGTTGAATGGTAAAATTTCTTTTTGCCAAGGAGAAGATGCGGGTTCGATCCCCGCTACCCGCCCATCACATTGAATATGAAAAAGAATAGTTCATATATTGATCATTTCTTTTCCTCACTTCTCATTCAATTAGAAAATGATAAGTGATAGAGCAATCCTTTCCGGACCAAAATACTTCGTATGTTCTAGTCTGGCGAAGACAGGATTTGAACCCGTGACCTCAAGGTTATGAGCCTTGTGAGCTACCAGACTACTCTACTCTGCACCATTGATTGATATCATAATCAGAATGGGTACACCAAACAATAATGTGATATACTACCCCTATATAGGGGTAGTATATCCCATTATCACAAGAAACTTCAATTACTTTTTTTCTTTTCCTACCAACTCGATTTTGTTATCCTAGGCAATAAACATGCGTGGGCCATCTCACGGAGTATGTGTCCGGACAATCCAAAGTCTTGATAGTTGGCTCTAGGTCTTCCAGTCGAAGAATAACGTCGATGGAGACATGTAGGTGCACTATTACGCGGTGAAGATTGCAATTTTCTATGAATTTCCCATTTGTCATCCAATGATGACACTTTGCTTTTTTCCTCCAAATATTGACAAATTAAATGATATTTCCATTCCAGTGCTTGTCTCTTCTTCTCTCTCTGAATGCGACTCTTTCTCGCCATAATAGTTCAGTCGGTACTATCACCTACCAGGAATAAAAATATAGATCAGATTTTATATGGAGTAATATTACGTTGATTACTTTTTCTCTGTGGGGTATTGTCATTGTATCAATGACAATACCCATTCACTGATGAAACTGATGAAGAAGAATTAACCAAATTTGCCTGATGTAGAGGCAATTAAAAAAGCTGCATAAGTGAATATATAACCTAGGGAAAAGTGAGCTAATCCAACTAATCGTGCTTGAACAATGGAAAGGGCTACTGGCTTGTCTCTCCATCGAACTAAATTAGCTAAAGGCATGCGTTCATGGGCCCATGCGAGAGTTTCAATCAGTTCCTGCCAATATCCACGCCAGGAAATAAGGAACATAAATCCAGTAGCCCAAACAAGATGCCCGAATAAGAACATCCACGCCCAAACAGATAAACTGTTCATACCAAAAGGATTGTATCCATTAATAAGTTGTGAATAATTTAACCATAGATAATCTCTTGACCATCCCATTAAATAAGTGGAAGACTCATTAAATTGTGCTACATTACCCTGCCATAACGTTATATGCTTCCAATGCCAATAGAAAGTAACCCATCCAATAGTATTCAACATCCAGAAAACTGCTAAATAAAAAGCATCCTAGGCCGAGATATCGCAAGTACCACCTCATCCTAGACCATTGCAAGGAAAAATATAACCAAAATATTTTTTATCTGGCATTAACTTGGAACCACGCGCATCCAAAGCACCTTTAAATAGGATCAATGTAGTTGTATGCAAACCTAGAGCAATAGCATGATGAACCAAAAAGTCTCCAAGACCAATTGTTGAGAACAATGAATTATTATTATCAGTAATAGCATTTAACCAACCGGGTAACCATATGCTCTTACCTGCATCAAATGCTGGACCACTTGTTGAAGATAGGAGTATATCGAAACCATATAATGTATTACCATGAGCAGATTGTATCCACTGAGCAAATATGGGCTCGATCAATATTTGTTTTTCTGGAGTACCAAAAGCAAGAATAACATCATTATGAACATAAAGTCCCAAGGTATGGAAACCTAGTAATAAACTAACCCAACTAAGATGAGATATTATAGCTTCCTTATGTTCCAACATTCTTGCCAATACATTATCCTTATTCTGTTTCAGATTATAATTCTTAATGAGGAATATAGCTCCATGAGCAAAGGCTCCTATCATAATGAACCCAGAAATGTATTGATGATGAGTATATAATGCAGCTTGGGTGGTGAAGTCTTGTGCTATGAATGGATAAGCGGGTAAAGAATACATGTGTTGAGCTACTAAGGAAGTTATAACCCCCAAAGAAGCTAAAGCAAGACCCAATTGAAAATGAAGAGAATTATTAATTGTGTTATAAAGACCCTTATGTCTGCGTCCTAATAGGCCTCCTGGAGGAACATGTGCCTCCAAAATATCTTCCATACTGTGACCAATCCCAAAGTTGGTTCTATACATATGACCATCAATTGAAAAAACAAATGCAATAGCTAAATGATGATGAGCCATATCAGTCAGCCATAAAATTTGAGTTTGTGGATGGAATCCTCCGAGAAGAGTTAGAATAGCAGTTCCCGCCCCTTGGGAGGTAACGAATAAGTGACTACTAGAATCAGGATTTTGAGCATAAAGATTCCACTGACCTGTGAAAAACGGTTCTAACCCTTGGGGATGCGGTAATTCATCCATAAAATTGTCCCATCTGACGTGCACTCCCCTTGATTTAGGAATAGAGACATGAAATAAATGCCCTGTCCAAGCTAGAGAACTGACTCCGAAGAGTCCTGACAAATGATGATTGAGACAGGATTCAACATTTTTGAACCATGAAACACTTGGTCTCCATTTAGGTTGTAAATGTAACCTACCCGCTATTAAAAATATGACAGAAAGAAATAGAAAGAAAAGAGCTCTAGAATAAATATCTTCATTAGTTCGTAAGCCAATTGTATACCACCACTGATAAACACCAGAATAAGTAATATTGATCGGACCGGGAGCAGCTCCTCGGGTAAAAGCTTCTGTAGCTAGTTTTTTTTTTTTTTTTTGAATTGGACTAATTCTATTAATCTGAAATATGGTACAAGATGATACAATCAAGAGAGACAGAAAACTGGCAACCGGAAATGATAGGACTATCAACCTCAGTTCCGGAGAAGGAGTAGAAAAAGAAAAAAGCTACAACATATGGCTGGAAGCAAAAAGACTGACTTCTACCCAGAATGGGTAGAAGCCTCAACACGAAGCTTTTTCCCTTTCCGTTTTTTGACTTCCACCCAACCATCCTGGGGAAAATGAGCAATAACAACCTGAAGATTGGGGTTCTCCACAGGGGGGCCCTCCTTTTCTCAATCAGAGGAGGAGGTCATATGGACGCGTTTCTGGGCGACGACAGTATTAGAGGAAAGCGCCGGACCTTCGGTGGAAGGGACCACGGAATGAGGAGCTTGATCCAATTCTGCATCGCTACCTTCATCTTCAGAGCTAGAGGATTCAGAATCCACGACTGGAGGTGGAGAGCATGGAGCCCATCGTTTGGACTTGGACTTGGAGAGGTTATCCTTTTTCTTTTTTGCCAAGAGAGGTGGGCAGGAGTTCTGTAGATGCCCAGATTGGTGGAAATGGCGGCAACAGAATGAATTATTTTCGTAATCCAGTGTCTAGGTCCAGAAAAAGTCATTTATCTTGAGATTGATTTGGTCTGGAAGTCCTTTTATTAAATCCAACTCCGCACATATTCTGGCATATGTGTAGAGACCTTTATTTTCTTGCCAGTAATCTCCCATAATGAAACTGCCCAAGGTGTTGCCTATAGCTTTATAGACTGCAGTATGCCATAAGTGGGCAGGTAAGTTTGGAAGCCTGATCCATACAGGTGTCCTGGTAATGATTGTAGTTGCTGGATCAAAATCTGGGAACCAAGGAGTCAAGAAGAGCCCTGCCGTTCCCATGAACCAAGGGCCTTCTTCTAAAGCCTTTTCATAATGCTTATTGTCTTCAAATAGAACAATGAAGTATCATTTTGAATAGAAATTGATCTTACAATGATGAGTCCATTTTGCATGGATCCATGCATAGAGATCCTGCGATCGTGGCCACAGTCTGTTAAATCTGCATATGATTGCTCTTTCTGCAAAATCTTGAAGTTGGATTGCAAGACCTTCATGGGTGATTTCAACAGAGGGAACTTCCTCTATCTTGTCAACCAAGAAAGGCTTAGGTTTAAGGGCTTCTGGGGGGTTGGGGTTCTCAGAGTGTACTGCATCTTTGTAAGAGAAAGGATCAGAGGATGATTGTCCCGCAACACCACCTCTCAAATGAAGGGTTAATACCAAAGAGCTGTTTCTGGTAATACTGTAAGTAGAGAGGGGAAGAAGGTCTTCAAGTTGTTTACCTTGGTAAATAAGTCGCTGGAGGCCCGAGGGTATCCCAGTCTATCGTTCCAGAGTAAGCTTCAGATTCTGCACCAGATCTGAATAATAGACCCATTGCAGTAAGGTTTTGCCTGAGAGTAGCAAAATGTGGAGCTGGAAAGAAACGGGGTAAAATTTTTGCTCTGGATCTGCCCGAATTCTGAAGGGCTGAAGAGTCGGAGCCTCCATCAAATTTGCTTCAGCGTTAGTGCCTTGTCAAGGCCCATTAATGGCATGATTCCCATGTTCCATCGCAAGGCAGCATGAGACCGAAGGGAACCCAAGCCAGTCCTCCTGAGCAGAGGCGGCGACATCCTGGAGGGGAGAGACCTGCAGCCAAAATAGTGATGAAAGAGAGAGACTGCAAGGACCTGCGGCAATGCAAATCGCAAAGTATTCAGAACATGCCATGTAGTCTGCAATGACAGCTTTGCTGTACAGGGTCAAAGTGAAAGCCATGATGGCATTAGCGGCTAGGTGCTGCCATTGTAGAATCTGAGGTAAGTCGTCCGAATGCAGCCACTCCGCATGGGGTAAAGCCCAGCCACAAGGCCTTACTCTGTTCCAAACAGAGGGCATAAGGAAATAAATTTGCTGCCTTCGAAACTAGAGCGAAAGGGGATCATCTTCATCCCAGAAATCCTCCCTAAAGCATCCTCCACAGTCGACCACCGAGGAAGATTCCAAACTAGGAAATGACTGCAGAGATGAGAAGATGTTGAGATAAGAGTTAAGCGGAGCCTCTGCCCCTACCTTCACCACACAAGACTCCCGATCTTTGCCATGCAATGGGTCATCGACCATCCTCAGCAGTGCTTTGCATCCATTGCTGGCTGTTGAAGGCCGAAAAATCTCCCCCAATGCCTCCTCGAACTAGTCGGCGATAGCTAAAACCTGGAACCCTAGTCCAGAGAAAAAAACCCCACTACACAGAGCCATATTTCTCTCTCTATGATGAATACCGAAAGTCTGATCACTTAGTAAAATAATAAAAATCTTAATAGCTTGCAACCACTTCTATAGCTTATTGACCAAAATGAGGATCCCAAATTGCATGAGCAATGGGTCTTACATGTAAGGGATCACGTACCCATGCTTCAAAATTGCCTTTCCAAGACACATGGAACAAATTACCGGAGGTCCACATAAAGATTATTGCCAACTGACCAAAGTGGGAAGCAAAATTTTTATGATAAAAGCATTCTTCGGTAATATCATCATGGCTCTCAAAGTCATGTGCGGTCGAAATATCGAACCAAATACGACGAGTAGTTGGGTCCTGGGCCAAGCCTTGGCTGAAATTTGGAAATATTGATGCCATAATTATTTTCAAATCCTCCTAACCATTATCCTACTGCAATAATTCTTGCCAGGAAGAACGCCCATGTTGTGACAATTCCACCCAGAAGGTAATGAGCTACTCCTACAGCACGTCCCTATACAATGCTCAAGGCTCTGGGTTGGATAGCAGGAGCAACCTTCAATTTTTTATGGGCCCAAACAATAGATTCAATGAGTTCTTGCCAATACCCATGGCCGCCGAATAAGAACATTAAACTGAAGGCCCAAACAAAATGAGCACCTAAAAATAAAAGACCATATGCAGATAATGAAGAACCATAAGATTAGATCACTTGCGAGGCTTGTGCCCATAGAAATTCATGGAGCCACCCATTAATCGAAATGGAACTTTGTGCAAAGTTTCCTCCTGTAATATGAGTTACCACTCCCTGATCACTTATACTACCCCAAACATCGGACTACATTTTCCAGCTGAAATGGAATATTACTACTGAAATTGCATTGTACATCCAGAATAAACCAAGGAAAACATGATCCCAGGCAGATACTTGACATGTTACTCCTCTCCCAGGTCCATCACAAGGAAAGAAAAAACCAAGATTTTCTTTATCAGGTATTAAACGGGAGCTACAGGTAAATAGAACACCTTTAAGTAGGATTGAAACAGTCACATGGATAGTAAATGCATGAATGTGATGTACCAAAAAATCTGCGGTTCCTAATGGAATTGGTAACAAGGCCACTTTGGAACCTACTGTCACCAAATCACCACCTCCCCATGTTAAGCTGGTACTTGCTATTGCACCAGGAGCTGTTGAACCAGGTGCTGAAGCATGAGTGTTTTGTATCCATTGGGAAAAGATAGGTTGTAATTATATAGCAGTATCTGAGAACATATCTTGAGGACGTCCTGGAGCACTCATAGTATCATTATGAATATACAGACCAAAAATATGGAAGCCTAAGAATATACATACCCAGTTGAGGTGTGATATAATTGCATCATAATGTCTAAGAACACGATCTAATAAATTTTTGTATTGAGTAGTTGGGTCATATTATCTTACCATAAAAATCGCTGCATGTGCAACAATGCCAACTATAATAAACCCACCAATCCACATATGATGTGTGAACAGAGAGAGTTGGGTACCATAGTAAATAGCTAGGTACAGATAGGGGGGCATCAAATACATGTGGTGAGCTACAAAAATAGTTAAAGATCCTAGCATAGCTAGGTTAATAGCTAATTGAGCATTCCATGAGGTAGTTAAGATATCGTAAAGACCTTTATGTCCCTCCCCTATAAATGGACCTTTATGAGCTTCTAAAATGTCCTTGAGGTTATGGCCAATGCGCTAATTGGTCTTATACATATGACCGACTATCAGAAAAAGAACTGCAATAGCCAAATGATGATGTGCAGTATTGGTCAGCCACAGACCCCCCGTTACTGGATTTAATCCTCCATGAAAAGTCAAAAAGTCTGAATATTCTGACCAATTAAGGGTGAAAAATGGGGTCAATCCCTTAGCAAAACTGGGATAAAGTTGAGCCAAAATATCGCGATTCAAATAAATTCATGAGGAAGTGGTATCTCTTTAGGATCCACTCCAGCATCTAGAAGTTGGTTAATGGGTAGAGAGACGTGTATTTGGTGTCCTGCCCTAGATAGAGACCCAAGTCCTAGTAACCCTGCTAAATGATGGTTCAACATGGATTCTACATCCTGGAACGAAGCCAATTCTGGGGCAGCTTTGTGATAATGAAACCAACCAGCAAAAATCATTAACGCCACAAATATCAATGCACCAATTGCAGTGCAGTAAAGTTGTAATTCACTGGTTATTCCATATGCTCTCCAAATCTGGAAGAAACCAGAGGTTATTTGTATCCCTCGAAAACCTCCACCTACATCCCCATTCAATATTTCTTGGCCTACTATTGGCCAAACTACTTGGGCACTGGGTTTGATGTGAGTGGGATCAGCTAGCCATGCTTCATAATTGGAGAAACGAGCACCGTGAAAATACATCCCACTTAGCCAAATAAAGATGATGGCTAGTTGACCAAAATGAGCGCTAAAGACTTTACGAGAAATCTCTTCCAAATCCTTAGTATGACTCTCAAAATCGTGAGCATCAGCATGTAAGTTCCAGATCCAAGTGGTAGTATCAGGGCCTTTAGCTAGCGTCTTTGAGAAATGACCAGGTTTGGCCCATTTTTCAAAAGAGGTTTTTACAGGATCTCTCTCCACTACGATCTTTACTTCCGGTTTCGGTGAACGAATGATCATTTAATTCTCCCCTTTTCGGATGGGACATAAATAAGAAGAACCCTGCCAATAGCAATTAGTGAACTTCCGCGAGATATATCTCAACTCGTTTCTCCCCTTATTTTCTAGTTTATGACTGGAGCAACTATGATACGGGAGTCGATCTGAGGCAGGTGTTCAGTTTTATTATGACATATCTTCGAGGTGCTCAATGGACCGTGGGCTGTTACCATACAGAAAAAAGATTTTTAGTGTAATGGAAAAAGCAACGGTGATTATTACACCGTTTCTAGATGGATATATATATATATATATATATATATATATATATATATATATATAGACAAACACACACACACACACACACACACACACACACATATATATATATATATATATCCATCTATTGATACTCCTCCATATGTCCCATATCAAAGCCATCCATTATAAATCGTTATTCATGGATCATTAATGAAAGACGTCTTCGGATGGATTTTACCCCTATTAAGAATATCCATCAACAATCCAGAATCAAAAAAGGTATTCTTTTTTTTATATTATAAATCAATTTCTATAAGATGTCGATAGAATTTCATTTTTGGTACTATTCTGGAAGAATCCCATTGATTTCGAGTCAGATATTAAATAATGAAAACGATTTCCCAATAATAGAAATTCTCATTCTCCAAAGCATCCTGTAATCTTTAACCAATTTTTTGCTTCGATGTAATTGCCCGGAGCAAGTGCTATAGCTTGTTCCCAATACTCAGCAGCTTGATCGAACCAAGCCTCCGTAGTTTCGGGATCTCCTTGTCGAATGGCCTGCTCTCCTCAGTCGGGATAGGTCAACTTGAAAAAGTTTTCTTCCCTCAGAACCGTACTTGAGAGTGTCCTACCTCATACGGCTCAATCCACTATTCTTTAGTCCTCTAGCAAAATTTCCAAAATATTATTGAATTGGAGATGATTCATTGGGAGTTCATATTAACCAAAGGACCAAAAAAAGTCAATGACATGAGTTTCTGATTTCACTTCCAATCAATTCAGTGATCAGGTTCTATCTTTTCTCCTACCCTCAAAAAGATGAAGTATAGAAAGAGATATACTTCAGATTGATTGTCCAAATCAAAGTCTTTTTGCAAGGTAACTATCTCAGTTCTGTATAGAATTTTTTGAGAGTACTCTCTGAGTACTTAGCATCTTCTGGCCGATTCTCATGTACAAAACTACTGAAAAGGCTTATCATTTAATTACCCAATATTTAAAGTATTGGGTAATTATCATACTTTTTGTCCTATTAGAGTTTAACCATTCGTAGAAGTGGCATACTATTAAGTTTT
Source organism: Pinus albicaulis (assembly GCA_034641835.2). NCBI lineage: Eukaryota > Viridiplantae > Streptophyta > Pinopsida > Pinales > Pinaceae > Pinus > Pinus albicaulis. The sequence continues at coordinate 205,601,244 of CM076579.1, read as the reverse complement.
GTATGTGATGTAACCCATATGCCAATAGATAAAGGAGAAAAGGCTTTATATTACTTATGGTTCAAGGAGATTACTAGCAAAACCTAATTTTTTCCCTAAACAAAGTTTCCAAAGTGCTTTTCATAGATATCATTCAAAATACGGGATCAATTCGGTTTTGATCATGAATTCGTGGAAACCATTGTCTCTTAGACATAGACATATCGAGCATTTCAAACACATTAAAGAAATTGGTATCCACTTGGAACGTATACAACCATATTCTTCTCCATATTTATATAAATGTTGGTTGATTGAGAATTCGAGAGAAAGGGTTGACTGCTTCCAATCATTAATTCATCGCCAAAAAAGATGGCTCGGAACCAATAGTTTATTATCTAATGAATATTTTCTTTGTAATACTATATTCGAGAGTTATCAATATTTATCAAATCTATTCCTATCTAACAGAGTGTTATTGGATCAAATTATAAAGACATTTTCGGAGAAGGAATGTCTTTTTCCGAATGAATTTGAACACTCAATTTATACAGCAAGATTAAGATTTGATATCAGTTGGGAGAATCTGGAATGAAGTAAAAGAAAATTGACGGGGCAGTAGGGTCGTGGGAATCAATGAGAGGTTCTGTTCTATATATGCTCCAAATTAAGATCCTATAATGAATGTCTTTTTTCCCACATTATTTAGAAGAAAGGAAAGGATAGAGTCACAAGATCCGACATGGATATAGTTGTTGAGGTTTGGTCGTAATTCGTGGATCTTGCAAGATCTTGAGAGAGGTGGTATATAGTCAATATATGTATCGATCTTCTCAATCTGTGGCCTTAAAGAAATATACCTTATAATACGAGGGTGGATTCAGAATGGACTCCTCATTAGGTAGAGAAGATCTGATCCTACCTGTGATCCATTGTCCTATTCCAACAGCGTTAACTTGTAGGTAATCGTCAGAATACCTCGTATAAATTGAGAATATATCCCAATATATTGAGAGACTGTCATATGAGATTTTCCATTGAATTGCTCATTCAATAAGCATGAGAAATATTATGCCTTGAAGAGGACTCGAACCTCCATTCTCTTAAGCACGAGATTTTGAGTTTCATGTGTCTACCATTTCACCATCAAGGCATCCCAAAAGTGAATTCTATTCCATGCATCTATATATATATATATATATATATATATATGAAAAATATTCTGATCTATGAATATAGAATATATGTTATAGATAGCGTATTCAAGTATTGATATAGATTGGTCATACAGGTTCATCATATATCATCCAATTTTATTTTTATTTTCATTATCTGAAGGAGATTTCATATACATAAAGAAGACGACTGAACATCCTTTCTTTTTCAATTCAATAGAAATCTAAAAAATTGAATATGGTACAAAATAACAATATGTCAAGGATCCTATCCGTTCTATATGTGCATATATATCCATTGCTATGTGTTTAGTGGCTGGAGCAGCTATTTTGGAACAAAAGAAAAGCAACGACTGGAATGATAGAGTTGTCGAAAATAGGACCCCTCACTCCTTTCTCTCATTTAGAACCATGCATGGGACTCAAACCTTGCGCGGTTCCTAAGTGATAAGGAAGGAAGAAAATAAGAAATTGATTCCTTTTTTTATTACCTTCCTCACGTATGTATAAGACCAAATCTATTGAATCAATAGAAAGTATTACCAATCCCTAAAATATCTTTGTTCATTTAAAGATATTAGTTGTTTCTGACCTTGCTTTACCCTAATTGTGATTTTACCGAAAAAAAAAATTTGATTTTTTATTTATTTATTTATTTTTCAGTAAAAGTGATGTATTGGTCCGAGTGGAGGTAGGGGTAACCGTCCTTTTCTTTCTCTTTTACACATGTCCATAGATTTTTTAGAGATAGAAACATTTCTAAAAAAGAAATATGGATATCCATTCACTCTATTTTATTAGAGAGGTAATAATTTGTAAAATGAATTGCACTTCTTCATAAGGGGTCCATTGACTAAAAGAGTCTAGAAAAAGTTCGGATCCAATTCCTACAGTTATGGATATAAGCACAATCCAAATTCCTAGAGAGTGATACATTTGTGTATCTATAAGATAATTTACTATTTCTTGAAGCTCAAATCAATATTTCCCCCGGAGAGACCATATAGCCAAGAAATACCATAAAGAAAAATGGAATAAGAGAAAATGAAACTGTTTCAAATGATCTCAGGGTATAATTTAAAATGAAGTTTTCACTTTGTACATGTTAGATCATAAATTAGTAATTTATTTCAATCTCCAAAAGAGTAGAAACAATTTCTAACTTCCAATTTTATGAGATTTACATAATCCTCATGAATAGGATCGAATAATATATCTCATTTTTCCTTAAGGAATCCTCCCCAAGAGGACTTAGATCTATCTATTATTTAAGTTCTTTCCTTCTTCTTTTTTCTCTTTTGTTCCAATAAAAATATTGCCCGATCTGAATGGGAATCAATTTCGAATTTCTCAGAATATGTAAATCCACTATATAGATAGGTAGATCTTGATCCTGTTTATGAGTTAACGAAAATTTGCAAAAGATCTATTGGATTCTGCCATTCTATGAGTCTCTTCCTTTTTGCGTATAGCATTGCCATTCCCTCTAGCAACATCCATTAATTCGTGACTCAATTTAAATTTCATATTTTTACCCAGACGTTTTCAATATGCCCCTAATAACCAACGAATGGCAAGTACTTTTCCTTGGGTTGATATTATCTCAGTGGGAACTCAATAAGTCGATCCACCCACACGTCTTGCTTTTACTGTTACATTGGGAGTTACTCTACGTATTGCTTGGCGTAGAATAGATAGTGGATTTTTCTCCCTCTTTTGTTGAATATTTTTGATGGCTCAATAAAGAATTCGATAAGCCAATTATTTTTTTCATTTTTCAGAATACGGTTAACCACCATGTTAACTAATCGATTATGATAAATAGGATCGGATTTTGCAGTTTTTTTTTTTTTTTTTTGCAGTACTTCGCCGTGACATGAGTGTGAAAAAGGTTTAAGAATATATTTCATAAATGCTGAAAATAATTTATTTTGGCTTTTAGACTCCATATTGTAGGGTGGATCTCTAAAGGTATGAAATATCTCCCTCCAAACCGTACATACGACTTTCGTCGAATACGGATTTCCACACAATTCTATCTGCATAGATGAGATATATTCTTTATGCATATAATTCTGTTTACTCACTCTCGATTGAGTATCCGTTCCCTTTCTTTCTTTTTCTATGATTACAAATCCTGTATTTTACATATCTATACGATCAAGTCCTTAGGTTTACAAAATAGTGTATAAAAAAGTGTTTCAAATCATTGCTATTTGACTTGAACCCGTTCTAAAAGGTCAAGGTATTTTTAATTTTCTGTTGAAACAATCAGGGAAAAATTCGAAAATGATTTTGATATTAAACCTTGGACATATAATAGTTCCAAATCTCCTGAAAAATAAGATCGTTTTTTTTTCACGGTAGCCTTCTCTAGTCCCCTTAAAAAATGTTCGTTACTAGGTTAGCTATATAAGTAACATGTTCCTAGCAATTCACATGGCATCATCATGAAATGATACATATATTAGATAAGTAAGAATATACAACTCACTAGAACTCCCTTGTTGACGATCTTTTACTTCGGCAGCATCTAGGGTTCCTCAAATAATTTGATATCTCACACTGGGTAAATCTTTAACCCTTCCTCCTCTTACTAATACTACATAATGTTCTTGTAAATTATAGTGAATACCAGGTATATAAGCAGTGATTTCAAATCTAGAGGTTAATTGTACTCTAGAAACTTTACGTAAGGCAGAGTTTGGTTTTTTTGGGGTGATAGTAGAAAAGTTGACAGATGAGTTTTCTTCATTGTCACTCTACAAAACCGTACATGAGATTTGCACCTCATACGGCTTCTCGTTCAATTTTTTTTTTTTGAAGTAAGTTGGATTATTTTCTTTGTTCGAGAATCTTCATATTCCCTTCCTTTATGCATTGTGTCTCAAAGAGTAACTGGAATCAATTTAGTCAAACACATTTTCGTATTCTAATAAAAAACTAATGAATCCTATTTTTTATTTTAGGTAAAAAAGATTATGCAAAATCTTCGGGATTGTCTCTTCCTTCTCTATTCCCATCCTATAAGTACAACGCTTGAAGAAATATTTTGTCGTATGAATCAACATTATTACATGCTAATTCCTTCTCGATATCTCGATATATCATTCCTACAAATCACAAATTGGATTCGAAATTGACGGGTTAATGTGAGCTTATCCATGTGGTTATACATTGTTCGAGTTTGAACAGGAATCAATTTAATGAAAGATTCTAGCTTTCGTGCTTTTTTTGGGGTTGTCCAAGATCATTTCGATGACATATGTTGAGGGGGATATATATCCATATCTATCTGAGATATGATCTGATCGACCGCATAAGTCCCACGAATAGCAATCGATATGGCCAGGGAGAGTATACAGAAAAAGGAAGTTCTTTTTGATCTGATTAGTCAATGATTTGGCTCGGTGAGTTCTTTTTCCTATGATGAACTACTGGCATCAGTCCTATATCTTGTTTCTGTGGACCGGTGGAAAAGTAAGAGCTCAGCGGGAAGAGGATTGTACCACGAGAGCGCGAAGGGGTCAACCTGTTCTGAAGAGACAACATCGATTTTGGAAATGTAGTTGTACTCTTACATCGATCCAGATCAAGAATTATTTCAATCCACGGGGGTAAATATTTGCTCGCTAGACGAGAGGATAACAGTGCTAGTTACAAATTATGTTCTGGTAGGATGTAAATTTATTTATATAAATTAGTTAATGGTTGGTTGCATAGGGTCTTCTCATTAGTGCAAGAAGAACAATTTGATCTGTATCATCTCTGTATAATCTTTACTCGATCTTGTTCTCCTTGTTCTCCCTGTTCTTCCAAACAATATTGAGTCCTTTCCGCACACACTAGTGCTAGATCGGATCAAACATGCTGAACACAATCTTTTTCATGTTCATGTCAAAATTTCTTGATCAAGATAGGTAAAATATTACTGATTTTACAGGACCATATGTTATGATTTGAATCAGTAGGAAATACTACTTTTGATAGGATTTACATAGGCTCCAATCTTTTTCTCCTTTTTTTTTTTCTTTTCGTAGTAGTGTGCAAAGAAGGAAGGTCTGTCTTCAAGTTGTTCGAGAGAAAATAGTGAGATGTTTTGCGTCTCTCGAACCCTTGATAACTTATTATTAATAAGTCAGTTCTCCTTTCAGATGAGAGTAGGGAAGGGATATAACTCAGCGGTAGAGTGTCACCTTAATGTGGTGGAAGTCATCAGTTCGAGCCTGATTATCCCTAAACCTAATGTAAGCCCTTCCATCAAACAAATTTTTGTTTTTCATCTTATAGCTCTCTTCACTCCAGAGAGCTCGTGTCATTTACATGAGCTCTTTTTCATGGTAGTAAAGAATAAATGACCAAAATGGAGCTAGATCTTCAATTGGAAGATATCCAAATTCTCATAAGGAACAAAAGGGGTTTCCGCCCATTTCATTAAATATTGATCATCATATCTTAGTAGTGAGTCAAGTGGTTGGCATGAGATTTCCAATTATATTTAATCAATATTATATATTCTATTCATTGGGATGAAAAAAAAGGGAGAGAGAGGGGGTAACAAAGAAATGAAAAAAAGAAGATCCTGGATAATCAAATTGGAAGAGATACAAAGTTATCAATTTCTATGCAATTCATGGACCAAATCCAATTTGATGAGATTTTTAATTCAAATCCTTTCACACTGGGAGTGCCTTATAAATCTCTTTGACCCTAGAATTATCAGTACTTTGCTTTTATGCGATCTACGTAAAAGAAATCCATATTTTTTGGTCAAAGGTATAGTAGTACTTACATTATCGATCCTCATATATCACTTCAATCACAAAATTAGTATGATTGAGAAAAAAAATTTCTATTCGATGAAACTCTTCGCTATACATAACTTTATGGAACTTGGAAATAAAACACTAGAAGAATATTTAAAGCCTTTCACTAAAAATTGATTGATATTTCCACATCTTTTCCTGTATTTTCAATTGAAAATATCTTACAATCGATTCATAGAGCATTTTGATCCCATTAGTTTCAATTCAGGATATGGCAGGAACACGAAAAAGAAGGATGAGTTGATCTCAGAGAATCAAGGACCGAGAAAAACTCGTTTGGAAAATAATGAGAAATATCTCAATTTCAAGATCGATCATTATATGAATATATCATATAAAATATATGATAATATATCATGGAAATTTCAATTTCAATTGGTAGATTCCATTATTATTTTTAATGTTTTTGTTGAGAGAATGGATTGATTCAATTTGCAACATGTTTTGATAAAGAATATGCAGAGTTATATAGCTACGAGAGAAATGAATAAATGAAATACATAAGATTTCTTTCACATCAGAATATATGAATTAACCCCATTGTTTCTTATGGTAGTTCCAAGAAAGCGTACTTCTAAATCAAAAAAAAAAATCGTAAAAATGTTCAGAAGGGAAAATCATATCGGGCCGCAATAAAAGCTTTTTCTTTAGCTAAGTCTATCTCCACCGGTCATTCAAAAAGTTTTTATTGCATAGTCAATGATGATTCCTCTGGATCATCCGAATCAAAATTGACAACAATTGATTTGGATGACCCGTAGAATATACGACACCACCCTCCAGGACCCTGGAGAACAGTGATGAAAAATCATTTTCTTCGGGTAATCCCAATGGTGGTTGTATGAAAGGGACATGATCATTAATTAGTTTCACTACAGTACTTCCATTCAGCCAATTTGTATAAATGGGGAATTTATCAACCATTCCTATATCCATTCCGCTCCGCCTTCCTACTGGAAAGGGATTAGAGTTCCTCATTTTTTGTAAGGATCCCAAATGAACTTTAGAATTACCATTATGCTACAGGAAATGTAGCGTAATCTTATCAACATACCAATCCATCCATTCCGATCCGAAACTAGGATTGAAACAATTTATTATTTTCTACAAATAATGGCACAGAACCCATGGAATTACTCATGGGGATGATATTATTTCATAATGGAATTTATCGTGCATTTTGTAATAGATGCACATTATTGCTCTATGACAAATAATGAATAATTTGTAGTTTTAGCTATATTGATTCATTTTTCTTCTATTTCTGCTCCTCCCAATGGTTCATCTCCCTATTGGGTCCCATTCTTTCCCTCCTTTATGGTTGGATAGAAAGTGTTAGTTTCAGCCTTTGAAGTCTTCCTTCAGTGATCAAACATGCTCTTACAAGGTGATTTTAAGGTGTCAATGTCAAATTTTGTCATTTTAGTGAGTCTTCAGGTAAAATTTGGTCACTAGGAATTAGGTCCAGGGTTTTCTTTTACTCTTGTCAAAGTTGTCCAAATGTCGGTCCATGTCATCATTCAGCTGAGTGTACCATCATTTATAAGGTTTTCATCATCATGTCAGGTTCCAATGGGTCATTTTACACCTTTTTCATGCTTCAGTTGTGCCTTGGTGAGGTTCATTTCCCTCTCCTAGGATTTTGAAGGTAATTTCTCTTGGATGGTCAAATAATTAGAAAAACTTGTATCCTGATGTTCATACACCTTCCCCTATCCTTAATGTACATTATTAAACACTTTCCATCACTGAGATCCCCCAAATTCATCATTTTTGCACAAACCCTAGTTTCTTGCTACAACTTGGCAATTTTCTAGGCTAGGCCTGTGTTTTTCCCTTTTGGACCCCTTCCCCTCACTCAATCTCTAAAATTACACTTTCCCCTACTTTCTAACATCCCTCCCTACTTCCCAAAATTTTCTCAAGAATTTAGAAGCCCCTTATCCCCTTCATTTCGCTTCATTTCGACAAATCCCTTGTTTCACACATCGAGATAGGTTTCACTAAAATGATGTTTCAGAGCAAGAAAAGATGAATTTTAGAAAAATGAGAGATTTTTTTGTCCAAAACATACCAAAAAAAAAAAAATTCATTCACTTTTTACACAGGTGTCATGGTTTTAGAGAAATGTTAAAAATACCGTTGCCTCACGAGAATTGATGCATATCTGAAGTGACCTTGGGAAAATCAAGATTTATCCTATCTTGGTTGGCTAAATGACTTCCTTGATAAGTCAAATGATAATGCGACAAAAATATATTTCTAATGAGCTATCATGAGCTCCATTTGGAGTTGAGGAAGACCTTCAAAAGTTGACTGCAACAGCACTCTGCCTTAAGGCAGCCTCATTTTGGCTCATTTTTACCAGTATTGGGAGATTTGATTTTTTACAGAGTAAATGAACTCCAAATTTAAAAATTCAACTTGGGTTGGAAATTAGACTCAAATATATTTCCAACGAGCTATCATGTGCCCAATTTTGACACTGGGAAGGCCTCCAAAAGCCTCCTGAAAAATGCACTATTTATGGCGCGACGCATTGGGAGAAGGCGCGGCGCACATGGTGTGCGCGGCGCATAGAACAATTTTCTGCAGTGTAAAATTACACTGGCGTGGCGCATCCAGCCTGTGCAGTGCGTTGGGCTTGTGCACAACACACAGAGCCTCCAAGGCCAAATTCATTTCCGCTCCACAAAAACTCAATTTGTTTCAGCTCAATTTTTCTCCAAGTAAGTTGACAAAGCCTGTTCAGTGATTTTATTCGTGAGTGGTGTGGTTTAGAGGCGAAGACATTGGAGTTTGGTTAATGAAAGAGTAAACCCTATACCCATATTAAATCTGCTCCATAGGGTTTGAAAAGAGGTGTTGAATGTTGTTGGTACTATACTATTGCTATTGATCACCATATTCTCCCTTTCCTCACTGTCACACTATCATACCACAGTCCCTCTCCTATTCCCACTGTCCCATATTCCTTATACCCTTTGTTCCCATATTTTTAAATCCTCAAACCCTATCATCTACCATTATTTCCATCCCTTCATATCATTGATAAAATCCTGATTACCAAAACATTCAAGGACAACCTCTATATCCTTGATTTTACTTATATTTTGTCATTTCACTTACTCCTATTCCTAAAAACTACCCCCATCACTATCACTTATTCCCATATCACTTGTAAATTGTCCAAATCCCTAAGTCCCCCAAACAGTGACTTTCCTCACACTTAAATTCACTTGATAGTCTATTGTATTCCTTGTGACATTTCTCCATAGCACCTTATTATATATGTGGCACATTTGGCATTAACGCAAAAACAAACTCTTGTTTTCACTATACATATATCAACACATACTTGTTAAACACCTTGTTTTCAGCATCATGTCAGAGACAAATTCATCATACGAGCAGGGATATGAGCAGGATAGTGATTCAACCACAGAGCTAAATGTACCGAGGAGGTCTCATAAAAGTGGCAGGCACGTCAGAGAGGAGCCCACTTCTTTGGCTCAATTGCAAGCCTGCCCACTTGCAATGACATGCTTTCAGCAACATTCATGTTTTCAGTATTGTTAGCTGATATTTCAGATTCAACACCATCAGGATTTAGTTCGCTTATTTGTCCTACATTTGCGTGATGGTCATGTAAACCTTGCTAGAGTGAACTTCACCTTGACACCAGAGACTATTTCTGAGGCGACCGGGATACCGAACATTGGTGAGGAGTGGAATAAGAGATAGTAGCTGGATAGAGCATATTATGAACCTTACATCAGGCTTGGATATTTGAGGCAGTTGAGCAGAGTATTTTCATTCCGTTTTCTAAAGGAGTCCTATGCACCATTAATGAAGCTCATCATTAGATATTTCAGCTGTGAGGGTAGATTCTCACGCCTTTATGCATACCATATCAGACTTTTGATGCATTTCACGAGTGTGATTGATGAATATTCCATACTTCATGTGCCGAAACATAGAGCAGATGACTACCCTTGTGCAGAAGAAGACTCCATAGCAGCAACATAACAACATCTATCATTATGCGCTCATCAAGATGATTGTGGTACATCAGCTTGGTTTGCAGGGCATTGCATGGGAGGAGTTCATTTCCCGTTATTTCTTTATAGCCCCTCAACCTCCTCCAGAGATTGTTCACGATGCAGTGAGCCTTCGCATCAGTTTGAGGTTCCTGAGACAGAGCCTATCAGTGTTCCAGTGTGTGTTACATATCAGAGAGGCCACAGAGCCTTATTTGCAGTAGCATGACGAGTACTATATCCACCAGGGGTGGAAGGGGTCTCGTTATCTTCGAAAGCAGCACGAGTACTATCTCCACATGTCGTGGAAGGGGTCTCGCCTTCTACATCAGCACAGGTACAGGATCGAGGCAAGAAGCCTATGCAGGATGAGGGCCCCTTAGGAGGCCAAGATACTGATTTTATATTGATCGATATTTATTTGATCTCTCCCAGCTCAAAGATGAAAGAGATCATCCAGGAGCAGAAAGCTAAGATCGACACGCTGACCGAGATAGTGATGCATGCACCAGGAGGGCACTGAAATGTCGGAAAAGGCCGGATCCACTCTGAATCTTGGCCGAAGCTTCCTTGGCTGAGCATGGTACTTGATTATGGACCTCCAGCCCAAATTTCAAGGAATTTGGAGAAAATTTTTTCATTTTTGAAATTTTGGTTGCAAAACAGGTTTTTCTGCCCGACGCGTCGCGCCACTCGACGTGCGCTTACGTTTGAGAGATATTCTGGAGGAAAACTTGACATTTTTGGATTTTTTATGAAAATTTATGCATGCTCAGGAATGGCTGAGAGATTTCATCAAGTTATGGGTGGTTTAAATGGTCAAAAACACCTTGAAAATGGCCTTTCTGCCACCTTTTGCACCAGCAGGAACCAATCTTGGGAGATTGTCGTTTTGGAGAGGAAAATGAACTCCAAATTAAACAATTCCACTTGGGTTGGATAGTGGACATCCAGGGCTTTCCAACAAGCTATCATGAGCTCAATTTGGACTTTGGGAAGTGCCTCCAAAATAGGCTCACAGTGGCACGATGCATTGCGTTTTTTAGCGCGGCGCATAGAGAAATTTTGCCTCATTTTCACTCTTCAGCTCAGAAATTCGCCCAGTTTTGACTAGTTTTAATTTTTCATGTGATGATTGACCTACCATGATGTAATTTGATGACTATGATGTAATTTTTACACATATTTACTTGTTCTAGAGGATTCATTCACTAAAAAGTGAAAATTAAGTGAATGGATCAGTTTCCTAGCATATAGAGGCAAGTTGTTCGGCTGCCTAGATTTTAGTTCCATGTTTAGAATTGGCTGAAAAAACCCCTAGAAGGATGAGCTTGAACCGTAGAGGCATGGGAAGGGGTTAGGATGGTCTATATATTGTATTTTCTGAGACATTTTCAAGGTTGGACTCTTGGGAAAAGTTTGGCACCTCATTGTATATCCATTTTCAGTTTTTGGCAAAGGAAAGACCAGAGTTTTGCAGCACTTGTTGGGATCCTTGTGGCTTCTGAGTTTTGATTATTTTATTCTCATGTTATTGTAATTTTAATTAATTTTATATGTATTCCATTTCCCTTCTCTTTGCTTCTGAATTAAACAAATGAGTAACTGAGGTAGAATTCATTGATTTGTTGGTGCTCTGCCTTAGAATTTTGTTTAGTTTTTTATGTTTTTCGTCAGTTTGAAGAGGATCCTTGCTCCCTCTTGCCATATTCATCTTCTCAGTAGTATTTTCTATCCATTCATTGGATCTAAGACATCAAAGCCATTGCCTTCCCTGCCCCAACTCGAACTCTGCAAGAAATTGGCCTCATCCCCAAACCCAAAATTGCCTTTCCCTTTTTCCTACAAAAAACCCCTAAAAATCATTTCAAAATCCTTGATTCATATACCTAGCCTAAAATTAGCACTCATTTCAGTCATCTCAGGCCTTATTGATACATTTTTCCTGAGATTGACCCGGAGAGAGCCCTCTCCTGTTCTGGTAGGGCTAGCTACCAGACTGAGCGTGGTTTGGTGTTACCCTGAATCCTGCCTTCCTTCAGCCTAAGGTGGATTTGGGAAATAACAAAAAGGAGTGCTAAATCCTTTAGGAGAACTCAAAGTAATCATATTTCTTCGTATATCTATCATTTATAATGTGTAATGCCCAAAATATTGTGACAAAGATACTAAAAAAGAGATGACTAATCTAGTGAAATTTGATCCTATTTATGAAACCCCCTTCTACATCTCCTCAAAATAGGATCAATTCATTCATTAACAACCTATATATGGTAATATTAGGCTGACGGTAATATTAGCTTGTATGTGATATTATTGGGAGCTATCAATATATTTGGATGTCTCCCCTAAAATTGGAAAGTCCAACAAGATAATAATCATATGGGAGATCATGGATCAAAAACATAGTTTCATTCTAGATATGTATATAATCAAACCATCCAATAAAAAAGATTAGAAAGTGATGGTATAACCATTTATTTTTTGGAATCTGGCTGCTTTTATTCTTCCCATCGTAAGAGAAAATTGACAGATATTCTTTTTCCGATAACGCATGTGACTATTTCCCATTCTCTTTCGGAGCAGCGGGATCTAAACCCACAACCTCCATCACCCCAAGATGGCACGCTACCAAGCTGCACCATGCTCCGTTATAACTATCAACCAACAATAAAATTGATTAAAATTTTAATGTTAATTCCCTAAATTATATTTTATTTTGACTTATATTATATTCACAGATCACTCCCTCTGCTAGACACGTTCCATAACATTGACGATCTGGTGTAAATAAGCTAGTATGGTCCCTACGAAGCCGCCATGGTGAAATTGGTAGAAATGCTGCTCTTAGGAAGTAGTGCGAGAGAATCTCGGTTCAAATCAGAGTGGCAGTATTTTTCCAGGAAGATCTCATCCATCACTTCTTCCTATGTAAGAATATCTATTCAATCTATTTCCATTGTAATGGATCAATCCTATCTTTCCATCATAGATCTCATTCGGGAATAAAATTAATAAATGCGTTTATTATGATATTCATAACTTTAGAACATATATTGGCTCACATATCTTTTTCTCTCATTTTGGTTGTCACTCTCATTTATTGGGGAACCTTAGTTTATCGAATTGAAGGAATAAGTAGTTCGGGAGGAAAGGGCATGATAGTTACTTTTGTTTGTACAATGGGATTATTAATTACTTGTTGGCTTTATTCAGGACATTTACCGTTTATTAATTTGTATGAATCATTCATGTTCCTTTCCTGGAGTTCATCCATGTTCCATATAGTTCTAGAAGTATGGAGTCGAGATGATTGGTGGTTAGGTGCAATCACCATGCCAAGTGCTATGTTAACTCATGGTTTTTCTACTTTAGGTCTTCCAGAGGAAATGCAATGATCCAGAATTTTAGTACCCATGCTACAATCTCATTGGTCAATGATGCATGTAAGTATGATATTGTTCAGCTATGCAACCCTTTTATGTGGATCCCTAGCATCAATAGCTCTTCTAGTGATTATGTCTGGAGTAAATAGACAGGTTATTTTTGGTGCGATGGACAATTTATTTTCCCGATCCATTCTTCCCAATAAAAATTTTTATTCACATGAAAAAAAAAAGTGATTTGCAATACACTGTTTATTTTTCATCAACGAATTATCGTAAATGTAAATTGATTAAAAAATTAGATCATTGGAGTTATTGTGCAATTGGTATCAGTTTTTCTCTTTCAACCATAGGTACTCTTTCTGGAGAAATATGGGCCAATGAAGCATGGGGATCTTATTGGAGCTGGGATCCAAAAGAAACTTGGGCATTAATTACTTGGACCATATTCGCAATCTATCTGCATACCAGAATGAATAAGGGTTGGCAGGGTGAGGAATCGACAATTGTGGCTTCTTTAGGATTTTTTATAGTTTGGATCCGTTATTTGGGGGTCAATCTATTAGTAATAGGGTTACACAGCTATGGATGGTTGGAACCATAAATGGAATGAATTACTGTAGGGAAAAGGAAGGATAGATTCGATCCAGTTCCTTAATAAAAATAAAATTGATTCCAGTTCCCGTATAGGAAAGAAAGATATAATATCTCGAGGAGAAAATGAAACTAATTGGCCACTGGATATTGTGAAATGTGACTATTTAGGAGCAAATGATCCTAATTGGCCACTGCATATTTCTAAAATAAAGAAATGTGACTATAATATTTATTGTTTCAATTGGATCAATTAGTTATCAAGTTGGAAATGGTAATAGATAGAATGTATAGGTAATGAAAAGGAACCCGCAGATATAGGCAAACCCACAAATATTTTTGATAGAGTCAAGGCTCTCATTATAGAAGATATTTTCCATCTCTCTATAAAAACCCATACTTGATCCAAGATCACAAGTATGGGTTTTTATCAGTGGATTAAAAAAAAAAAGAAAAAATACGATATCAGTAAGCTAGACCCATACTGCGTGTTGTCTCATGCCATAAATAAACACGGACACTCAAGAAATCTGTTGGACAAGCTCGTACGCATTGGGTGCAACCAATACATGTATCATAAATTTTGACCGAATGTGCCATTGGATCTCCATTAGTTACTAAAAAGTTTTGATTTTATAAGATCATATATAGCCATATATTCTAATATATGCCTAATAAAGAAGGCTAATAACGGTATATTATGAATATAAAACGAATCAAGAATTATAGTCTCAATTCTATTTGGAACCGATCTGTATTTTGTCAATGGGACAAAGATATTTGGATCATTTTGATCCACCCAAATCACCTCAATATGGTCGAATCATGATAGGTCATTTTCATAATAAGTTTTATTTCTTTTCTAAATGAGAAAATGAAATAAAATAACGACTGGATCCAGGATCTCTAAAAATTGGATTGGAATTGAAAACTTCGAAATTAGCGGGTTTTTAGTCTACGAATACTCAATTGAACGATTAAATCATCATAATGAAGTTTATCCCTCTTCGATAGATAAACCAAAAGTTGCTTACGTTTGCTCAAAATAAGCCACAAACCCCTTTTGGATGAATAGTCTCTTCCATGCAATTGCAGATGCTGGGTAAGTCTTAGGACCCGATTAGTTAAAAAAATTACCTGAGATTCAACAGATCCTTTCTGTTTATAAGGAATCAGAGATGAAATAATGGACAAATTCTTTACCATAAAAAAAAAACAAATTTTCTCAGAGCTTCATTTTTTTTTTCTCGAATCAGTAAAAAGAATTAGATTATTTCTTTCATTTTCATGGTTCATATAATAATTCTGATTCGTTCCGACCATTTCGATTTAAGAAAAATTGGTCGGATTCTTCTCACATTGATGAAACGGAACAAACAGATTGGTTCAATTTTGGACATATCCTGAAACTCCATTGAATCAATCCATTCTTTTTTTTTTTTTGATGAAAATGGAATTGAAGCCAAAAATTTATCAATTGACAGTTAGGGGATACATACATATTCTCAACATTGCGGATCAACTCCCAACATTTGTATTGAACCAATATCTATTCATGCACAAAATATCCTCTAATCGATAACTAGGCCAAAGAAAACGTTTAATTCTTTGTGTTGTATCTACACTAATATGTTGGTCTCTGTTGTGTAACCAACTTCAAAAATAGAAGAAAAGAGATATCAACGCCTTAGAAATAATCCACTTCGAGGGGGCAACCTCCAATACATTACATAAATGAACAATTCTTGGATGATCTGATTTACAAAACCTCCTTTCTATATAGAGTCATGGGGCCATAAATGTAATCGGTGGACCTGATATAATCTAAGCGACACAACAATATGGTTGAGGCTGACAATAACAAAATGGGGGTTACAAGGGTACAATAATAACAATAAGGGGGTTACACTAACAACAATAAGGGACTATACTAGTAATATAGGGACCTAACATGCCCTCTCCTTCAAAAAAGTGTTGTCCTCAACGCTTGAGTAGCTCTGGGTGCTTCTGTATAAAATTCTCATCCTCCCATGTAGAATCTTCAGTGGGTAAGTTCTTCCACTTGATGAGATACTCTGAAATTGATCGATTCCGTAGTTGTCGAGTTCTTGTTTCCGTGGCCGCTTCCGGTTCCAATATGATTTTTCCTTCCTCATCAAGTTCTGGCAATATTGTTTGAACTGGAAGATTTTCACCTATAACCTTCTTTAAGCATGAAACATGGAAAACTGGATGTACTCGCGAAGAAGCAGGAAGCTCCAATTTGTATGCCATAGTGCCAATCTTTTGCAACACCTTGTAAGGACCATAGTACTTTGGCGATAATTTATTATCCTTCTTAGCTTGCTTGAGGGACATTTGTTTATATGGTTGTAGCCATAAAAATACCCAATCTCCTACATCAAAACTTCTCTCACTGCGATGTTGATCTGCCTGTTGTTTCATTTGATTTTGTGCCAAATTAAGGTTATCCTTTAAGAGTTGGAGAACTTCTTGCTGATGCTCGATGTGATCTTCGACTGCTTGAACCTTCGAATTTTCCCTTAAAGATGATGTAATCGATGTTGGATGATATCCATAAAGTGCCATAAATGGGGTCATTTTTGCTGCAGTATGGAAGGAAGTGTTATACCACCATTCAGCGAGAGGTAACCACTTGACCCATTGTGTTTGTTTATCGGATACAAAACAACGAAGATATCCTTCCAAAAATTTATTTACTATCTCAGTTTGACCATCGGATTGAGGATGATAAGATGAGCTATGAGCTAATTGAGTACCCAAACAAGAAAATAACTCCGTCCAAAAATTTCCAGTAAAAATGGGATCTCTGTCGCTCACAATAACCCTTGGGCTTCCATGTAGCTTTTGAATTCTGTCCATAAATATAGTAGCAATTGTACTTGATTTAAATGGATGAGATAATGCACAAAAGTGTGCATACTTGGTAAGTCTATCAACTACCACCATGATGACACTCTTTCCTTCGGACTTAGGTAAACCTGTGATAAAATCCATTGAAATCTCCTCCCAACGTTGACTTGGAATGGATAAAGGTTGTAGAAGTCGTGGGGTCTTAATTGTTTCCACTTTATTCTGCTGGCAAACCAAACATTCCGCCACAAACTTTCGAATATCAGATTTAAGGCCATCCCAAAAAAATTCTTTCTTCACCCTGTGGTAAGTTTTTAAAAATCCTGAGTGTCCTCCTAAAGGAGAAGTGTGCAATTCCAGAAGAATATTTTGTTTTAGTTGGGAATTCTTAGAAAGATATAAGCGATCTTTGTACCATAAGGAATCATTTTTCCAACTAAATGTATCAGATGTACTAGGATCTTGCTGCAACTTTTGAATGAGTGTCCATACATCTTTGTTCTTCTTCCATTCATCTCTTGCTTCGGTTATCCAATCTGGTTGGATAATAGAAATGGCACAAAGCAATGCTTCCACCTCTTCATTCTTTCTTGAAAGTGCATCTGCAACAACATTAAGCTTTCCTTTTTTGTAGATTATTTCAAAGTCATAACCCAACATCTTTGTGACCCATTTTTGCTGCTCTTCTGAAGATAGTCTTTGTTCAAAAAAGTGTTTAAGACTATCATGATCAGTTTTTACCTTGAAGTGTCTTCCCATTAGGTAAGTTCGCCATTTCTTTAGTGCATGCAGTATTGCTAACATTTCCTTCTCATAAACAGGTTTCTGTAAATACTTTCCTTTGATTGGACGACTTTCAAAAGAAATGGGTCTTCCTTCCTGCATTAAAACTGCACCAATTCCATTTCCTGAGGCATCACATTCCACAATAAAGGTTTTTGTGAAGTCTGGTGTAGCTAAGACCGGTGCTAGGCACATTGCCTCTTTAAGATGTTCAAAGGCCTTGGTTGCTTCAGGAGTCCATGAAAATGCATCTTTCTTCAATAATGTTGTTAGAGGTGCTGCTATTCTCCCATAATTCTTAACAAACTTGCGATAATACCCTGTTAACCCGAGAAATCCTCGCAACTGCTTTATGGTTGTGAGGACTTTCCATTCCTTAATGGCTTTAATTTTGTTAGGGTCTACTTTAACACCCTCGTGAGATACAATATGACCCAGATATTCCACCTCTTGTACTCCAAAGAAACATTTGGATTGTTTTGCATATAATTGTTTCTCCTGCAATAGTTTGAGCACCCTGTCAACATGTTCAACATGATCCTTCCAAGACCTGCTGTAGATTAGTATATCATCAAAAAATACTAGCACAAATTTTCTAAGAAGGGTTTGAAAATGGAATTCATCAACCCTTGAAATGTAGAAGGTGCATTGGTAAGGCCAAAAGGCATGACCAAAAATTCATAATGACCCTCATGAGTTCGAAATGCTGTTTTTGGAATATCTTCAGTCTTCTTTCTAATTTGATGATATCCTGAACGAAGATCCAACTTGGTAAAATAAATTGCTCCATGTAATTCATCCAATAATTCATCAATCACAGGAATGGGAAATTTGTCTTTAATGGTGAGCTTATTGAGCTCCCTATAATCTGGACACATTTGCCATGATCATCCTTCTTGTGTACCAATACTACAGGAGCAGAGAAAAAACTTTGACTAGGTTGAATTATACCCGCCTCTAACATTTCTGCAATCATACGTTCAATTTCGCTCTTTTGGAAGTAAGGATATCTATAGGGCCTGATGTTTGGAGGAACACTTCCTGGAATCAAATGAATAGCATGATCATGATCACGAATAGGTGGGAGTCCTTTGGGAGTTTCAAACACCTTGGAATGATTGTCCAAGACTTGTTGGAGATCGACAGAAATAGATGATTTTGATGTCGGAACTTCTAGTGAGCATAATTGTGCAATTACGCCTCGTTGTTCTTTCTTTAGAAGCTTTGTCATGACATTAGAGCTTATTATCTTTCCCGGCTTCCCTTCAATACCCCGTAATTCGACTTCCTTTCCTTCTGAAAAAAATTTCAAGAAAAGTTCTTGAAAATTAAAGGCTACCGTCCCCAAAGATTGTAACCATTGTACTCCTAGTACAACATCAGCACCTCCCATAGGAATGGAAAGCATTGGACTTGTCAACACATATTCCCCCATAGTTAGCTTGATATTATGGCATTTTCCAGAGCAATTTATAGTTCCTCCATTTGCAACCATCACTTGACATTCTGGTGCTGGGTATAGGAAACAATTTAATTCCTTGGCTACCTTACAATGAATAAAATTATGGGTGCTACCTGAATCAATCAACACTATTACCTTTTCTTCTTGATTTGTCCTGCTATCTTGAGAGTTTGAGGAGTGGTAATTCCTGCCAGTGCATTACACGATATGGTCGGATTCATTTCTTCCTCTTCTAGGGATGGTTCCTGGTGTATATCCTCTTCTTGTTCATTTTCTTCTTCCTCTTCACAATCTATGTAAAATAATTTCTTCTCAGCACACTTATGACCTTTAGTGTATTTTCTATCACAACTGTAGCAAAGCCCTTTTGCTCCTTTTTCTTCCAATTGTTGTGGTGTCAACCTTGTAGGTTGTGGAAATCTAGGCGTAGTAACACTTCCTTCTTTATAGAATTGAGTGGTAGGCTTCCTTGTCGCCATTATTTTACATTCAACTTTTCTTGCCAACCTGAATGCCTTCTCCAATGAATCTGGTTCCAAAACGCGAACTTCATGTTAGATATTATCCTTTAAAGTGCCTATGAAGAGATCGATCCTGTGTTCCTCTGGAATATCAGTTACCCTTATATTCAATTTTTGGAATTCCTCAATGTGCTGCCCCACTAAACCCTTTTGTTTGAGATTTATCAATTGGATAAAAAAGGTGTTGCTCTTTGTATCCTCATAATGTGCTATCATTTCTTCCGTAAAAATAGACCAAGTGACAATTTTTTTACGGGAGAAAAGCCATCGATACCATACAAATGTATTTTGTTCTAAATGTAAAGTTGCAATGCGTACATTTTGTGTGTTTTGCACGTTATGGAGATAAAAATATTGCTCCATTTGTAGTATCCATGTTACAGGATCCTTTCCATCAAACTTCCTCATATCCATTTTTGGAATATGGTGGTTCTTCCCGCCAACATTAGAGTTTATGAAATCACGATTAACGTTGATTTTGTTCTCATCATGAGGTTCTTCTACTATCTTTTCACCATTAGGAAACATTTCTTGTATCAACTTTGTCAAACCTTCAATGTCTGTTTTTAGATCATTCTTCATGTTTTCCATCTTAGCTTCCATGCCATCCATCTTAGCTTCCACGCCATCCATCTTAGCTTGCACGCCATCCATCTTAGCTTCCACGCCTTTCTTCAAAACTTCCATTTCATTTTTTGTTGCTCTTTGCGAGAGTGAAATTTGTTGCACTTGCTCTTGTAATTTTGATAGATCATGTTGCAATTCTTGATCTTCATGAGTCATAGTAGAGCCTTCTGAAGGCTTAATGGGTGTTGAATTATTTTTACGGGGCATATTTTATAACCCAATACTATTATTTATTCTACAATATGCCCTTGGAATCAATTCAAATTGATTCTTCAAACAAGAATTATGCAATTCGGAAAAAAAATACACACCTTTTTCTTGCTTTTTAGGAGCTCTATATTGAAATTGAATTATATTTGTAATTGCAGCCCTTAAATATTTTAAATTCAGCACTGAAGTAGCCCTCTAAATTCTCTTTTTAATGCCATAGGTCTGACCTAATTTGGATTCTCCAAGACAAAGTTGTGTCCAATCTCCCATAATGACCTAATTATGGACTGGTTTAGTAGAGAGAACTTGTATCACTTGCCACGTGTCACTGTTTTGTCCTTCTCCTCTGAAATTGATAGCTAGGAAACTAAAGTACGTGTACTTGTGACCAATTTTTACGGCACTCCAATCCAATGCTCAGAGAAAGAGTTATTCAAATTTTCCCACGATCACCTTTTTTAGATGAAATTCAGGAGCCTGAAAAAGCACTACCTTCCACAGATCATATCGCCAAAAATATTGCGAACCAAGCTCTGAAATTGTTTGATGAGTTTCCTCAGAATTTCAGCTACGCACCATATGAATTTCAGATTCTGAACCTTCGTAGAAAACATATTATAGCGCAAATTCCACAATGACCTATTTTGGAGCCTGAAAAAAGACCTAACTTCCACAGATCATATCTCCAAAAATATTGCGAACCAAGATCTGACATTTTTAGAAAATCTTCCTCAGGATTTCGGCTTCGCACCCTAAAAATTTCAGCTTCTGAACCTTCGTAGAAAAAACGTTATAGCGAAAATTCCACGATGACCTGTTTGGAGCAACGAAACCCTAGAATCCAAAGCTCTGATACCAAATGTTGTGTAACCAGCTCCAAAAATGAAGAAAAGAGATATCAACGCCTTATAAATAAGCCACTTCGAGGGGGAAACCTCCAATACATTACATAAATGAACAATTCTTGGATGATACAATTTACAAAACCTCCTTTCTATATATAGGAGTCCATGGGCCATAATGTAATCCTAGCCGACCTAACAATAATAATTTAAGGGCACAATAATAACAAAATGGGGGTTACAAGGGTACAATAATAACAATAAGGGGGTTACACTAACAACAATAAGGGAATATACTAGTAATATAGGGACCTAACAGTCTCTTCCCATGAGTTCTTCGTCATTTTGTATGAATTTTCGGTTGAAAAATCCTACATGATCATTCTCCAGATCAAATCGATTCAATATTCGAAATTATCTACGACATTTTGGAAGAAGAATATCTTCTAAATTGAAGGAACTCAAAATCTTTTTGTCATCCCCCAGACCGACTCTTTTTTTTTTTTCTGACTTCAACCACATACTAACAATTTTATATATAAGGAGATTATCATTAACTATGATTGATAAACGATATGGTTCAGAGGACGCTATTTTTTTAGGGATTTCATCTTCTTTCCTTTTTGGAAGATCTGCATTGATATCATTTGCATTGCTATCCTTTGCATTGATATCATTTGCATTGATATCATTTTCATTGCTATCCTTTGCATTGATATCCTTTGCATTGATATCATTTGAATTGATATCATTTGCATTGCTATCCCTTGCATTGATATATTTTTCATAGCCTTTTAGATCCTCATAAATAATGAGCATTAGATTCAGGTTAATATTTTCCTCATAGGTCCGCATAAATTTTTCCGGATCCTCGGTTTCAAGAAGAATTCTCCACATCCTCACCAGATCGGATATCTTTTCTTCCCCTATAGATTTTAGTATTTTGTGTTGAACAAGAAATTGATTAGTTTTTCTATTTCGATTATTTTTTTTTCTTTCCATCAGTTTTTTGATCTTCTACTTTCAAACCAAATTGTTTCTATTTTACCTTACCAGTTTGTTTCTCTTCTACTTTCAAACCAAATTGTTTCTATTTTACCTTACGAGTTTGTTTCTCTTCTACTTCACCAGTACCAGTCTATTTCTCTTCTACTTCACCAGTACCAGTTTGTTTCTCTTCTACTTCACCAGTACCAGTTTGTTTCTCTTCTAATTTTTTGTTCTGAACATCTGATCTAGTAATACCTATTGTTTCCTCTATAACTTTGATTCTTTCCTCCCGTTATTTTTCCTCTATATTTTTCCGCTCTTGCGCTTCGCTTAAAATCGAATATCCTGGTATGAAGTTCGAGTTATCATATATGTTCTCTTTTCCTGAAAGTTTTGGGAATAACCATAATTTTAAATCTAATCCGGATCTTCTCTTCTTGATTTTCGGAGAATCCATAATGCCAACGTTGTCTCTTCTCTTCTCGATTTTGAGAGTATCCAAATCTTTTGTCAAATTTAGAATATCCAATTCTTTTGTCAAATTGAGAATATCCATTTCTTTTGTAGAATTGAGATAACTATATGATAAGAGATCGTATCTGTAATGTTTGTTCATTTTTCGAAGTAGTCCCAAAGAAGGTTCTATCACAGTCGCAAATATATAATATTTTTTTTGTTCATAGGTAATGAATCATTCTTCATAGCACGTACATTGATTATTGACTCTATTTCTCCATTTCTGTGGGTTTATCCTAGACCATATCTGTGGGGATAATTTGTACCAGTCAAAACATCTCAACCATTGTTTCCAGTCATTCTCTTTCAGATCTTGTGGTTTTTCGTGATCCAATATTCTTTGTATATCTAATAATTCTTTGATCTTCTTCTTGGTCAAGGGATATGATGTTTGGGCTCAATATTTCAAAAAATACTTTGAATAGGACCTATCGATTGCCCCTATATGCCATATCTTGTGAAATACATATGCTTGGGACATTGATAACATGTTTCAATTAGGACAAATTTCAAAATCTTTTCTTTTTTCGTTGATCGAATAACAGTTGGTAATTTTACCTCTATTTATTTTTTAAATATCATTATTGATGATGAATATTTGTCCGTAAATTGTTGCTATATTCCCCGTGGATCAAATCCAAAATTTTATATTTGACCCAATGAAATGAATAACACTTAGTAAGAGATATCGATCCATTCTTTTGAGAAAAAGTTTCATTAATTTCATTGAATAGAACCTTTTTCGGATTAATTGGACACTTTTATTTCGAAATTGACCAGGTATTCGCCGAATCTAAACCAATCATTTTTTTAATGTTGATCCTAATATGTTAAAACTTCCCTTCGATCCAGTATGAATATCTGAATCCATCAGAGACATTCCATTTATAGGCGAGCTATTTATGATCGTGATAGATTCGATCTGCTCTTTCATTGTGGTCATCCAATCATCTGGATCTTTCACATTGATTTTTTGGGTTTCATATCCAAATTGATCATTAACTTCTGATGAATCATTTACACTAGCCATAGGGGTAGTCTCAGTCTCACTTAGTAATTTATTTTGTATCCAGTCATTAAGTTCACTTTTGTCTATATATCTAACTCATGGAACACTTCTTATTCCTGTAGAGTCCATCAATCGTCTCTTCACTTTTTTGAAGAGAATCAATTCTCTCTTCAATCCTTTCCTAAATCCTTTCTTCACTTTTTTGAAGATAGGTTGGAAAAATTCAGAAAAAATTTCTAGCTTTGGGTTTGGATCACCGAAAGGTATGTCAGTTTCAAATCCAAGGGTCGTTAAATAACTCCAATGCAAACACAGTCTTTTTTTAGATTGGCTATGCCAAGGCTTCAAACGAAAATGAAATATAAGCTTTATCTGCATACCATATTTGTACCATTTGTATGGGAATCCTGTTTTAGAAAATTTGGTACCATCAGAATTGCATTTGATATGCATTTATTCCCTCATTTCTTCCCAATCTTGGGTAAATTCGGAGGCTTTAAATAATAATATACGACCAATATTTTTGGCTATTATAAGTGATGCCATAATATTATATTTTTTCTAATATTTGATTGAGCCACTAATATGAAACCTCTGAAATAGTGCACTTCTAACCATGCTAAACATACTTGCTCAGTAAGTGTCGTATTGTGGAGGACTAGATCCAAGTCTTTGCCTCTATGGATTTTCTCCCTAACTTCTTTCTGGATTTGTTCTTGATTCACTCTACTAGAATTGAACGTGTCATAATAATATTTAGGATAAGTGGGTATTTCCATTCTTCTCAAAAATAAAAGGGAATGTACATTTGGTTGTACCCTCTTCCATATCATAATTTTCCGTCTTTTAGCACGTATGGATCCTCTAATTAAGCTTCGACGATAATCTGACTCGGCATGATAATGTTTTAAAACTATTTTTTCTTTCTTAAAATCAAGGGTCAGTTTACTTTTGACCTTTCTTGTATGAATCCTACTCGTTGATATTTGAATTGGGCCTCTATCATCACCATGACCATCACCACCACGTTCAGCCATCATCAAATCAGATGGCCATTGGGGAAAATGTTTTTTAATTTCTCTAAATTGGAGAGGTTCATTTAATAGTATTTTCCCGTAAAGGTCAATAAAATCTTTCATTTGCATTGAATCATCTGTAGATACATTCCCGCAACAATTTCATAGTATTTTCCACTCATGTTGCGCCAAAGACTCAAAAAGGAAAATCTGTTCCGTAGTAAAAAGAGAAAGAATCAATTCCCATTTTATGGTACCTGTGGGCGCAACGTTTCTACCATCAATTCGGTTGTAAATATTCACTAAAGAGTTTGTGTAGATCCGTTCATTACATGAAGCTATTTCCGGTGCAAGATCCATATAGGCCACTCAAAGGGCTATTTCCAACCATAGGAAATGTATCAACGAATCATCATCTTTTGTATAGATTTCTTGGATCTGCATTTCCAACAAATCTTTTGGATAGATTAGTTTACCAAAAGAAGAATCTATATTTGACAAATACTCTTCAAATATCTTCTTTGCTTGATTTGGAATTATTCGTTCTGCTAATGGATAAAGCCGTTTCGAAATAGGTTCAACTTTTCCTCTTTTCGATGATTTAGTGCTCGGAACAAGCGAACGAAAAGTATCTGTAGGTAAGGGTTCCCAGGGTAGTCGAAAGCTTTTGTGTTCCAATTTCTGCCAATGCTGAGAGATATGGTACCCATACCCAAATTGATCATTCGGAAATCCCTCTTTACAGTCTTTTATAGGTATCTCTATAAAATCCGAAAGATTCGAAATGATCGAAATGATCAAATCGTTGAGCATTTTGGGGGACTCGAATTGGTCTATTGTTCCACGCAATGCCCCATTAAGCAATGGATCATACATTTCAGTAAAAGAATCCCCCTGAGAATTGGAGAATTTCACTCTCCTTTCTATAACATTTTCAGCGGGAGATCCATGGCTTAGAGCTTTCACTCGATCCGAAAATTCATTCTCTAAAGAATATCTTCTTCTTTTCATGGTATGGTTCCATCTATGATAAGGATCCTCAGATAAGCAAGAAGTATCTAAAAGATCTCTATATTTCCCAAGCTTTTCCCCAAGGGCCAATACACTAGGTAAAAGCGTAAAAGAGATTATTTTTTTTCCATCACTCGAGTATGCACCAAAAAAATATTGAGATACTTCGGTCCTCATAAGCTTTAAGCGATGAAATGGGCTATTCCCGATATATTGTATCGGCTGATAAATTCTATTAGGATCAAAGAACTTAATGGGACATGGTTGCTTGAACCATGATATCAGAAGTCCTTTAAGTTTTTTTTTCTCTCTAGGCACATAGCGGTCCTCGTCCTCTGATTCCTTGTCCTCTGCCATAGAGCGGTCCTCATCCTCTGTCACAGAATGGTGCTCGTCCTCTGCCACAGAGCAGTCCTCATCCTCTGCCACAAAGCGGTCCTCGTCCTCTACCACAGAGCGGTCCTCATCCTCTGCCACATAATGGTCCTCGTCCTCTGGATCCTCGTCCTCTGCCACAGAGCAATCCTCGTCCTCTGCCACAGAACGGTGCTCGTCCTCGGCCACAGAACTGTGCTCATCCTCTGCCACAGAATGGTGCTCGTCCTCTGGGTCCTTGTTCTCTACCACAGAGCAGGCCTTTTTAGCTATAAAAGACACAGAGCAGGCCTCTTGAACCATAACCATAACCAAAGGCTCAAAGCGGTCCTCGTCCTCTACCACAGAATGGTTCTTTTTAGCCACAGCCACAGTTTTAGCCATAGCCACAGTTTTAGCCATAGCCGTAGAGCGGTCCTTTTTTTTGTTATCTTTTTTCTTTCTATGAAAAGGTAATGGGGATCTACCTAAATAGAATGAAAAATAAGAAATAACAAGTAAACTAAAGGTTTGATGAATATAATGTCTTAATGAAGTATGATCAATAGGTGAATTACGTTCTATATGGAAAGATACCAAACGTAAAGATACCAATTTTGTCAAATTGATGAATAGAATATGATCGCCCAACCAACCGCAAAAAATACTTATCATAAAGGATATATTATCACTGTAACGAAAAAGAAATAGGTTCACCAGTCTTGTTAATACGGGATTTGCTAAAAGAATGGGATTCAACAATTGAAGAATTAGACCACCCATAAATAGACTTAGAATTTTTGGATTTTTTATCGAATTCATGGGGTGCGTAGATTCAGGACTTGAAGGTTTTTCAAGACTTCGAAAAACATGACAGAACGTATACGATATCACTAATAGAGTTATTGCATGAGGTTTCCACAGTGCTGCATAGATGGGTGAATAATACATGGACAAAAAGACTATTAATTGTCTCGTAATAGAACCACTTATGGCTATTATACCATAGAGAGTTTCTCCCAAAAATAAGGATCTCATGGAATAGATTTTAGAGGGACCAAAAGGCAATGTGGCAATAAATCCATAATATAGCCCAAATAAAATGATCGGACTTGAGACTTCTACCCATGATGATAATGGATCCCATAGTAGACCAAGTACTCTTATCATATCAAAACTCCTTTTTGATAAAAATAAAAGAATGAGAAACAGGAATAAAATAAATATATGTGGAATCCCCCATATGGGAGATATGGATAGAAATAGTTATTAGTTTTTATATCCAAAAATTCGATTTCACAGAATAGATTCCAATATCTAACATCTGGATATATGCATATGTTATTAATACATATATTCCCTATTATCTTATCTAGGAGTAGGAGTACTGGTATAGAACTCACTGTTATTTCGGACCAGGGTGGTCCGATCCAAGTTATCTAAATTTTCATTACGTAGTAGAGGGCGAGTAACCAATTCGAGTACATCTCTCGCATTGGAAAATCCATGAATCTGGGCAAATGTGAATTCAACTGACCATTTAGTACCAATTCCTCTCGCCCCTAACGGGTTAGCATGAGCCATTCCGGTGATGGCTAAGTCAGGTTGTAGCTCACGCATACGTCGTATCTGATTCGAATTTTCTGGTTTCTCCACAATTCCTGGTGTTGGTATACGCATTCTTATACATGTATCTGTTAAAAGTGCTAATTCAGCAGCTTGATACCATTTATACATATATGGAATACTAATTTCATAAACGATCATACCACATCTGATTAAGAATCTTGCTAGAGATATTTCTAGGAGATTATCTCCCATGAAAAAGACAGATTTTCCGCGTACCAAATCAAGATAGTCTTTTAAACTCTCCCATATCCATTCCTCTCTTTCCTCCAGACTCTGGGCCTCAATACCAAATACAGGACAAATCCTTTCGATCCAAGCACGCGTTCCATCCGGACCAATAGGAAAAGGATCTATGATTAATTCAAATTTTTTTCGTCTTATCAAAGTTGTTGCTGTACAACTCATAAATGTGTTAACCCCAAAAACATAAACTCCATCACCCAGTGATGGAAGATCGACATATCTCTGAGTGGGCAACCAACTTGATACCTTGATGAATTGGCGTCTTAATTTTGTATCAAGTTGAGAAACCAAATTCTAGGGTAAAGACCCAAAAATAACTAAGGGAGGATGATTTGCATATTCCACCAATTTCTTTTCCTTCAGAAGAGGAAAAGGGAATAATTTTTTTTTTTTTAGTTTCTTTTGATTCACCGATGGGGAATTCTTGTTCTGGACAACGATGTGCCATTACAGCTAACACGATATCTTCCCCCTGAGTAAAAGCATAATCAAGTCCATTTGCTCTTACCACTAGAATTAGTACTCCAATTTCATATTCCAATTTGGGTGCCATACCTTCCAAATCCATTTTTATTATTTCTATAGTACAAGTGCCTATCCATATGATGATGCTGGGGTCTCTATCTTTTCTTATCCGAATACAAAGCGTTTTCAATTCCTCATAATCGTTCAAATGGGACGACATATCTCCTTCTTCTAATTCTGCCATTGCATAGCAGGGTTCTACAAAAATCATAACTCCAAGTTCATTTTGCAGAAAATAACCACATATTTTTGTGCCCACTACCAAAAAGAACCAGTCTTCAATCTTTTGATACAACCAGGATACACAGTTAATAGGACAAAAAGTATGATAATTACCCGTTTCACATTCAAAAGTTATAGTTTCATCAATTTTGGTCGACATAATAGGGAGGGGAATAATAAATGGCTGAGGATAAATAAGGAAAATAAATAATGAATAAAAAGAATAATAAAAAGAAAGAATCCGATTAACAACAAATTGTGGATAAATTGTTGATTCTAAATCCTCGTAAACCCAAGGAAATTTTCCTGAATCTTTTTTTTCTTCTGTCCCCCACCACCAATGGGATTTAGATAAAGATCAGAGAGTAAACTGAATAATTCCCGATCTGGAATCTCTTTTCAGAAAATACCTTCTGGTTGGGACAATATTTGATCTGCTATGCCTAGATAATAATTACACACATAGTTAAGGGATGGTTTAGATCCAACCATTTCAAATAAGGTTTTACCCTTTAATCTAGAAACTCAGATATCCTTAATAATAGGTAATACCTCTATTACGGGCATTGGACAGGCTTCTACATATTTATTGATAAGATCTCTTCTAGATTTATGATTTCCCACCAAGTCTGCTAATCGGAGTGGATGTGTACGAGCTTTTTCCCTTATATAGGCAGTAATACGATTAGTTGTAAATAATGCATCGAATCCATTATCTGTAATTATTACACAATAATATGCCTAGTTCAATGGAGCTGCAAAACCCCCACAGGCCACATCACCTAATACATCGAATAATATAATATCATATTCGTAAAATGCATTTAATTATTTTAACAACTTTACAGTTTCTCCCACCACATATCCTCCACATCCGGCTCCTGCGGGTGGACCCCCTGCTTCCACACAATCCAACCCTCCATAAACCTTGTGAATTACATCTTTGGGCCAAATATCCTCATAATGATAATCCTTGGATTGTAAAGCATCTATAATTGTAGGTATTAGAAATCTTGTAAGAGTAAAAGTACTATCGTGTTTGGGATCACACCCAATCTGTAACATTTATTGACTACGTCTCGCTAGAGTGACTGAGATATTACAACTAGTTTTTGATTTACCGATTCCGCCTTTCTCGTAAACTGCTATTTTCATCCGCCAATCCTCCTTTATCTATTGGCATAGGGGTTACGTCACGTACAAAACTTAATAGTATGCCACTTCTACGAATGGTTAAACTTTAATAGGAAAAAAAGTATGATAATTACCCAATAGTTTAAATATTGGGTAATTAAATGATAAGCCCTTTCAGTACTTTTGTACATGAGAATCGGCCAGAAGATGTGAAGTACTCAGAGAGTACTCTCCAAAAATTCTATACGGAACTGAGATAGTTACCTTGCAAAAAGACTTTGACTTGGACAATCAATCTGAAGTATTCATCTTTTTAAGGGTAGGAGAAAAGATAGAACCTAATCATTGAATTGATTGGAAGTGAAATCAGAAACTCATGTCATTGAATTTTTTTGGTTCTTTGGTTAATATGAACTCCCAATGAATCATCTCCATTTCAATAATATTTTGGAAATTTTGGTAGAGGACTAAAGTATAGTGGATTGAGATGTATGAGGTAGGAAATTCTCAAATACGAAAATGATTCAACCTAGAGCTCAGGGACACAGTTATCCAATACAAAAATCCTCTTGTCATATAACTATTGTATCGGAGGAAATATCTAAATAGAACGATCCGATTATGTCAATAGAATCCCGAAAAAAAGGATATGTATGGCGCAGAAAATAAATCCACTTGGTTTTAGACTTGGTGTAACCCAAAATGATCGTTCCCATTGGTTCACACAACAAAGGAATTATTCCAAAGATATAGGAATAATTATTAATATTCCTATGTAATAATAATTATTAATATTAGGAATAATTATTAATAATTTTGCTGCAAATTGACTACATGGGCATTTACTAGATATGTCACCTCTGAAAAGAGGGTGAGATCCAGATAGAACCTATTGAAAGGTAATATTCCCAAAACAGGGATTCAGCAATACATTAGCTGTATTTCAACCTTAAAATGATAAATAAGCTTAATATATCTGTAAAAAACTTAAATATATCTTTGGGAACCACAGCAGCAACATTGATTCAGATCTATGATGCAAAAGTTGGGGAAAAGCAGCTAATTCAGCCCTAAAATGGGTGTATTCATAAATCTGCGTGGAAACAGGGGATGGGGACGGTTTTAGGTGTTATCTTAGGTCATGAGGGACCTATGATCCGAATTTCAGCTCAAAAAAATTGTTCTAGCTCAGTTAAACAACTTCTCCTTCCCAAACTAGGCTAGAAAACCCTAGTTTCCCATGACTTGGAGTATGCAAAAAGTTCTTACGCTATAGAAGCGTGATTTTCTGAATTTTTTAGATGTAAAATAGTATGAATCATCATGAAATAATATTTATAACATGGCTGGAGCAATAAGCAATGATAAACAGAATATTTACATGAAAAACGCTCAATATTGAGGAGCTGCAATAATAATAAAATGACTGCATAAAGGAACTACACAGTCAATGGAGGCCATGCTTCAGAAATTGCAGAGAAAAATCTGATATTTCATTAATTTACTCAAATATGCATGAAAACAGAGATCTAATCTCTTTTTACATAGATTTTAAGATCACTCGACAAGGGTTTCTCAACAGAAAATGATATACAAGAGTAGCAGCTGCAAATCTATATCTGGAAATGCATTTTATTACTGAAACCCTGATCCAAAATGAATAATCATACAAATAAATGGCTGTATACCTATTGGCTATCTTTCCGGGAGAGACAATGGTTCTCCTCTTGGGAAACTAGCTCAAAACAATGGGGATTTATCCCCTTCCACTGCACCTCTTGGAAAATAACGCAGTTTTCTGAGTGGAATACGTAGATGAAGTGTAAAATTGCTTGGCCCAATACCAGATAGTGGAATTTGTAGATCAGAGGCTCTCCTTAGATCTCTTGCTACAATATCCCCAAGAAAGAGCAGGGTATTCCCGCATGGGAAAACCCTTGCACTAAACAGTGCAGCAACTCAGCTAAATAGTTGAGAATGTTGGAAGTCTGAAAATACCATATGAAAATATGAATTCCAATCTATCTCAAATGGTTGCAATTCCTTGGTTATATAGATGATAAGCTTCTCCTCTAAGTGTTCCACTCCACCAAGGGTTGCTTCCTCACCAAGCTTCCTTATCAATTATTACGCTGCCCCATTAAGTGAAGACCATTTTAATACAACACAGTTGGAGATAATTAAGCTTGATTAAATAAATCTCCTTCAGATAATCCTTGACTAATCCCTCATTCCTTTTCTCCTTCCACACATGTGGCTGATCCACATGGTTATTTCATGACCCCTTTTCACACCATAAGGAATTTTTATTCCTGCAAGAGAAAATATTTAGCCTCCTTGCTCCTTTATTCATATAATTTAATTTTAGAAACAAAAATTAATATTCCCATTAGCCGAAGCTAATTTAGTAATATTACAGTCTCCCCCTCCCAAATGTTGCTTGTCCTCAAGCAACTGCAAGGGTGTTGCAAAATCTCCCCTCTCCTTCTTGTGGCCTCTTCTTCAAGTAGGCTTCTCCATTGCTTCAAAATTTCTGCAATAAGTTTGTCTCGCAATGGCTCCTCCCCATTGTGAAATTTGGCCTCTGGTGAATAAATCCAAGGGCTCTCATCATAAAGAAAGGAAGGCTGATGTAGAAACCTTCTTTCTGCTCCATGGTCTCAACAAGAGAGAAGTGATGACAATCCTGGGGAATTTCATCATCAATGGAGGCCTCCCTCCTCCAAGCTATCATCCAAATAAAATGAATCACCTTCCAGTTGGGTAATCCACAGAAAATCCCCTCCCAATAGCTCATGAGAGGCATACCCCAAGTGCTCCAACTAACCATATGGTCCACATCATAAGGAAACAAATGATATGCAAAGGTGGCCATATAGTTTCTCATGCTCCCCTTGGAACATGTAGTGCAGAAAAAGTGGGGACTTCCTTCCCCCAAAGACACACCCAACAAATTTGTCTCTCCTCTACCCATGCCCCCAACAAGGATAAGAACATCTTCAGCATGTGGGATCATAAGTAAGACCATGCTAGCTGCCATATACAATAAGGCAGAAGGACAATGGTCCCTCATGTGCAACCAGTGCAGTTTTCCTCCTAACTGCCATAGGATATGATATGACAAGCGTTCTCCCCAACACTTGCTTGCTGCCCCATCCTTCTTGCATGCTTGGAGAAGGTGTATGATGGTTGGTGTTAAGGAACCATACCATGAAGAGTACATCATCTCTCCAAGATCTCCCAAAGAATGGCCAACATCACCATTGTTCATGGACCAAAGTGGCTTATGAAGCCCATCAATCAAAGTGTCCCCTCTTGGAGCCACGACCTGCACATGAGTGTTAAGAAGATACAAGTATATAATGAATACATAATGAGATTCATCAATACAATGTTTGTCATACACTTGTCTAAAATCAGCAAGGTAGATCATGGATGAGCTCCCTCTCACACTCAATAAATAAGGAGGTGATAATGATAACTCTTCCCAAGAGCTAAGTGCCTCCTCAACCAGAAAATGATCCATGCACTTACTCATATGAGAGTGCATCTCCTCTCTGAAATTTTCCCACATGAATCCATATAGTATGTATGACATGTTTTAATGAAACTAGTGGGATTTGAAAGCAAGACCTCATAAGTTGTATCAAGTAGTTTATTTTTGAGCTTGGAATCTTTGGTTAAGTAGATATGGTTATGAACATAAATGATTCCATTAACTACCTCATACTCTTCATCCATTGCTTGCCCATCAAGAACCTTACACGTGAATAGGTCCTTAGAATATTCTGTCAAGAGTTGGGACTCCCAATAAGGGTCTAGGTTTCCCAACATTGACAGCGCTGTAGAAATCTGAAATGATGCATTTTTCATATGATGGCTCTCCCCCTTGACATGCTTGATGTCAAAGTCACATGTTGGAGTATTCCCAACCTTCTTTTGCTGCCCCTCTTGCAGCTGATCTTGCTCAAGACAAGATTGGAGTTTAGGAAAGCCATCCTTCCCTTGAAAGGTTCTCTTTCTCAAAAACTTCCACCTCTTTGCTCCTACATGAAAAAATGAAATTATTTCTTTGTTATGTTCAGAAATCTTCATTATATATTGGAGTATCCTTTTTTGTCCCAAATATATGGAATAGCCTCTTGATACTATGCTCATATCAGCACAAATTTCTGAATCTATCCCCTCCAACGCAAATAGATGACTGGAAGAAAACAAGGTCAATTTCAGAAATTTTCCTAGCCTTCCATCAATGGTTTTGAGCGCTGTAGTGGCTCCTTCCAAGGTTCCCTCTTCAAAAAAATATGCTGCTGTTTTATATAGTTGATATAACAATTTAGTTTCCCTCCAATCATGAGGTCTTCTTGCTGAAATTCCTCCTTGCAAAGAGGCATCAAGGCATAGAGTAAGATGTGAATGTAGGTGGACAGATTTGCCCCTACCCTTGTTGCATGGGTCCTCTTGCCTCCTTTGTTCTTTCAAGCCCTGAAATACAGAAGGGTTCATACTCTTCATCTCATGATGCCATTCCTTCTCTTTTTCTCCTCCTATCTTCAAGATCCCATCACTTGGCAATGAAAGCACATGTTGCTCATATGTTATGCCAAGAGCTCTATGTGTGAGACCTTTTAAAACTCCTTGCAAGAGTGCAAGAGTTTCTTTTCTTGGAGCAAGTGCTCCTTCCTCTTCTCCATGAGATGCTTGGGGTGCTCTTGTCATGACTACGTTATTCTCCCATGCCTTCCCTTTCTCTTCTTCAATAGTTGAAGTTGTCTTATCTTCAATAAGAGACCTCAAATCTTGGTCTTCTTTTGAAGAAGGAACCTTCATGTCTTCCCTTTGAGAAGAAATCCCTTCATCCAAAGGAGACCTTGCCCTTGGAAAAGCATCAAACAAGCTCACCTCATCTTCATTGGTTTTCAGAAATGGAGTTGGATTTATAGATCCTCCCAACTCATGCAAAATTTGTGGTTTGATAATTGCAATAGAAGATGTTTCACAAGAAATATCATCAAACCTCTCTACTAAACTTTCAATGAACTTTGCATAAGTAGATGTATTTGCATTCTTTAAGGAAAATGTTTCAAAAAACCACCAAGCATAGGCCTTACCCTCAAAATGCAGTGCTGCTACTTTGATGGCTTCAGTTCCTGCAACTTGATGTTGATGTACAAGGGTGTCTAGCTCCTTCACCCAAACCCTAACCAGACATTTAGGTGATCCATAAAAGTAGATAGAAAGAATCTACCCACATCATGTTGATTTCTCCTTGTGCTTATTCCTTCCTTAATCTTGCAAAACCCTTGGAATTTCAAGTGATATTTGAACTTCTTGGATTCAACTTCATACTCTTGCAAATAGTCTCCAAGAGTCTATTTCTTTGGCACACCTCCTTTTCTCTTCTCCATGAAGAAATTGCTAATAGAACGTGGTAGATCTGATGATATCGCTGAGTGATCATATCCATAAGATGAGGACTTAGAAAATTCCTCCAATATAGATCTGTGTGAGGAAACTTGATGTGTTTCCCTCCTCATTTCTTTAATGCCCTTGCTTTGGTCCTACAGCTTTGAAAATAGAAGCTTTGAAAACCTCTTCTCTCCATACAACAAGGGTTTGGTCTGATTTCTCTTGAAAATATCCTTCTCCCCATGAGAATAATCCATAATGCTTGGGCTCAGAGGCTGAGACAATATTGTTTCTCTGATACCACTGTAATGTTCCTTTTTCAGGAACTGCTCATGAATCCTGCAAATGAGGTTCCTTTTTCAGAAGCATTGCCAATCAACAACCAGATCTATTCTAGAGATTAACTACAAGGCAATTTAATAGAAATTTCACCTATTAAAATAGAGTGAGATCCAGAGGCTAGCTGGCCCTTGTGCAGACTCTGTCTATAGAACCTATTGAAAGGTAATATTCCCAAAACAGGGATTCAGCAATACATTAACTGTATTGCGTCCTTAAAATGATAAATAAGCTTAATATAGATGTAATAGACTGAAATATATCTTTGGGAACTACATCAGCAACATTGATTTAGATCTATGATGCAAAATTTGGGGAAAATTAGCTAATTCAGCCCTAAAATGGGTGTATTCATAAATATGCATGGAAAAATGGGATGGGGATGGTTGGAGCTGTTAGCTTAGGTCATGAGGGACCTATTCTCCGAATTCTAGCTCAAAAAAAGCGTTCTAGCTTAGTTAAACATCTTCTCCTTCCCAAACTAGGGTAGAAAACCCTAGTTTCCCATGACTTGGAGGATGTAGAAAGTTCTGAAGTTGTAGTAGCATGATTTTCTGAATGTGTTAGATGGAAAATAGTATGAATCATTAGGAAATCATATTTATAACATGGCTGGATCAATTAGCAATGATAAATAGAAGATTTACATGAAAAACCCTCAAGATTGAGGCATTGCAATAATAATAAAATGACTGCATAAAGGAATTGCACAGTAAATGGAGGCCATGCTTCAGAAATTTCAGAGAAAAATCTGATATTTCATTAATGTACTCAAATAGGCATGAAAACAGAGATCTAATCTCTTTTTACATAGATTTTAAGATCACCCGGCAAGGGTTTCTCAACAGAAAATGATATACAAGAGTAGCAACTACAGATCTATATCTGGAAATACGTTTTATTACTGAAACTCTGCTCCAAAATGAATAAGCATACAAATAAATGGTTTTATACCCATT
Source organism: Pinus albicaulis (assembly GCA_034641835.2). Lineage (NCBI taxonomy): Eukaryota > Viridiplantae > Streptophyta > Pinopsida > Pinales > Pinaceae > Pinus > Pinus albicaulis. The sequence continues at coordinate 205,564,569 of CM076579.1, read as the reverse complement.
GGATAGCTTACCGGGAGAGACAATAGTTCTCCTCTTGGGAAAGTAGCTCAAAACAATGGGGATTTACCCCCTTCCACTGCACCTCTTGGAAAATAACGCAGTTTTCTGAGTGGAATATGTAGATGAAGTGTAAAAGTGCTTGTCCCAATACTAGATAGTGGAATTTTTAGATCATAGGCTCTCCTTAGATCTCTTGCTACAAGATCCCCAAGAAAGAGCAGGGTATTCCCGCATGGGAAAATCCTTGCACTAAACAGTGCAGCAACTCAGCTAAACAACTGAGAATGCTGAAAGTCTGAAAAGAAAATATGAAAACATGAATTCCACTCTATCTCAAATGGTTTCCATTCCTTGGTTATATATATGATAAGCTTCTCCTCTAAGGGTCCCACTCCACCAAGGGTTGCTTCCTCACCAAGCTTCCTCATCAATTATTATGCTGCCCCATTAAGTGAAGACCATCTTAATACAGCGCAGTTGGAGATAATTAGGCTTGATTAATTAAATCTCCTTGGGATCATCCTTGACTAATCCCTCATGCCTTTTCTCCTTTCACACATGTGGCTGATCCACATGGTTATTTCATGACCCCTTTTCACACCATAAGGGATTTTTATTCCTGCAAGAGAAAATATTGATCCTCATTGCTCCTTTATTCATATAATTTGATTTTAGAAACAAAAAATAATATTCCCATTAGCCAAAGCTAATTTAGGAATATTACAGGAGTCCCCATCATATAGAGAAACCAACTTGTCCCATACTTCTTTGGCTGAGTCACAATCCATGACTTTCATAAATTCAAAATCAGTAATTCCACTAGTGATGGAATTTAAATCTTTAGCATTAGCAATGTAGGCTCTTCTTTCATCTTGATCAATTGGAAGACTAGCGGGAGCTTTGTACCCATCCAAAATAGAGTGCCATACTTTAGGACCAAGAGACATTAGATAGTAGGACATCCTCTTTTTCCAAAAACTAAAGTTTGTTCCATCAAAGATAAGCAGTTTCCCTTTTGCTTCCATGTTCTTCATTGTGTCTAAGAATCCTTCTTCCAGCTGTTAGGCTGATAATGAAGAAGTTGGCTCTGATACTAATTGTTGGAACTACTGAGAGGGGGCTAAATCAATATTTCTTTCCAATTGTTAATTAATTTCAATTATATTCTTCACAATTAAAGACAAAGAGGTATATAATGATAATATTAAGGATTAATATTAATTTCAATTTCCTTTCTAATAATAGTATACAATAGATGAGTGAGGGCACCAACCCTTTTAAGAAACAGGCACCAACTTGTTGCCAAGCACCAACTTGGACTTTGATGAGGCTCCAACCTCTAGGGCTTCGACCCTATCTTCTCAAGGAACCAACCTTGTGTTTAGGAGCTCCTACTCCAAGGACACCAATCCCTTAGTCACTTTTAATAGAAGATGTGTGATATACTTACTTGACTATCATCTACAAAATATTCTTCAGTGTTCAATACTTCTTGATTTTTACTTCACTATATCTTCACTGTACTTGTCCACCATTTAACTCCGCTACTAATGCTACAATGATCACTGATTTGCATACACTGTTCTCAAATCTTCATGCTCAGGATGTTTGTCTGAGTTCCCTTAGAATATGAGCTTCATAAAACTATTATATGTCCTAGCTCCATAATCAAATTTTTACTTTATGAGTGATTATCACTACAGGATTGTCCTCAATTTAACACAAGGGTCCTTCTATTATACACCAACACTATTCAAGAAATTTTACTGCTTCTTTACCAATCAACTTTAATGTTCTTTTTTATCAACGTTCACCATTCATCATAGGACTGTGAAAATATGAGATTACAATTTTGAGTCCCTCACAAGTCCGAGTTGTAGTAATTATGTCCAATACCCTTACCTCTTATCACTGGTCAAGGAAATAGACCTTAGAACCGAGAGTTATAACCTTCAATTACAGATCTTAAGCAAAAGATCATAGGTCTGAAATAGTAGATGACTGGTCCGAAGCAATAGATCACAAGTCTAAAACTGGTAATAGATCACAAGTCTGAAACTGGTAATAGATCACAAGTCTGATTCTCTTTTATATATAGAGTTCACGAGATGTGAACTGCATCTCTTGATGACCGAAATTCTGTGTGTGATAGATTATCGAAAATTTGTGCTTTATGACTGAAAATCTGGGCTAAAGAAATGAGTTACGGATTGTATATATATACATCCTTCTTTGCAACAACAAATGAAAAGACACATCCCTGTTTGGAGGCCGACTAGTGCCCCTGAGCATAGGTTGGCTCAATATCATAAATATAATGTTTTTAACTTGAAAATTCGATATCTCAAAAACTACTAGGATTTTTGGGACAAATAAGGGCTCAATGGAAAGAAAAAATTATGCTCTAAAAGATGGTATAGGAGTCAATTTGGAAGGATGCCTCTAAGGAGGTAAAAACAATTTTTATTTGTGACTATCCTTAATTTGTTTTGTGTGGAAAATGCATAGGATCTAATGCCTTCTCCATTACTTGGCTTCTCCCTCATTTGTCTTCTTCATTTTTTGGCTTATCAATCATGGGGTCATAGAGTCATCATGTAGGATGTCTATGTCATCATGATAGTACCCAGCAAGTGCAGTAATATGTCATAGTGCAGCATCATTAGGAGAACTTCAAATGATATCTTCCATGTTATCATTAAGTCTTTCAACCTTCATCAACATGTTGCCATCAATGACAACTTGGATTAACAAGACCACTGGGTTAGCCAGAGCAGGGAGCAGGTGAGCTAGTAGAGAGGACTATCAAGAGAGAAGTCCTTCAGGATTTAGATATGACTGAGACTCTTGCTGGGCTATAACAACATGTGGAGGTATTGACTCTTAGGACTCTAGATTTCTAGATTGAAGAGTTACCTATGAGACTGTAGTGCCACACTATTGGCATTCCTAACTGTTGGATGCGGTTATTGCGTAGGATAGCTATATCAGTAGCTTTTTATCATGAGCATCACTAGTTTAATTTGAAATTTTGCATACATTTTGAGGTGAGATGACCAATATGTCTTGGGCACAATTTTTTTTGAAAACCTATAACTATCTATCTATTTGTTTTCAGTGTTTTCCTATGTTTATTGCGCAATCCTATTCAATTATGTGATGTAAATTGAAAATGTGTCTTACATGTTTTTCAAATGTATTTTTAAAACATAATTCACTAAGGAATCACTTAATGTGTTCAAATTTCTGGAAATGTGTTGGTATTGAATGTAATCAAAATGTCTTTCCAAAATTCAAACTCTTAGGAACATACGATGCAGTGTTGGATTTTAGACAGTATAAATGCTAGTAAGTTGTAGGACAACAAGTTGTGAGTCTAACCTAATGATGATACAGTTAATACTAGATGAAATGATATGAGAGAGAAGTTCAATCAATGCACTATACTCAGCGATATTGTTTTTAGATCGACCAATACAAATCCCTTGAAAACTCACTAACTCGTTGTCTGGAGCGAAAATGGCCCATGCTGCAGAAGATAGGTTTTGCGTACTACGACTAGCACCATTAGCGTACCCAAAAAATGGTTCCAAAGATTCAGACATCTGCGATGAAATGTAAAGTGGATTACTAACTTCAAGAAAAATCTAGAAAAAAAAAAAAAAAACTAAGACAGTAAATGCAAATCAAAGCCATATATACAATATAATACAAAATTTTACTATGCTTAACTAAGCATAGTAACGTTTAAGATACAACCCATTTCAAGGTTGCACCATTGGAATTCCATCATAATAAACTAACTCATAGGCACCCTTAGCCAGAACTCTTTTGAAAATGAAGGGGCCATGCCATAGTGGCTCAAATTTTCCTGTTCCTATCAAATCAGCTTCCTGATCATAAAGTAAGACCAGGTCACCTTCTAAGAAGATGTGAAGCTTGACATGTTGGTCATATTGTGCCTTGATTTGTCTCCTATGTGCTTTGTTGTCTAATGCAGATTCTTGACATGTTTCATCTAGATGGATGAGGTTAAAAAGACGCGCTTCTTCAGTAGAGGTGTCAGGTAACAAGTCAAAAATGAGTTTTGACAACGGAATTTCACATTGGATAGGCAAGATAGCTTCTAGACCATACACCATTTGAAAGGGGGTAAATCTAGTTGCATTTCTCACCGAGGTTCGATATGCCCACAGAGCCGAGTATAGGATTAAATGCCAATTTCGTTTATGAGCTCCTATCATTAGTTGAAGCATTTTCTTAAGGATCTTGTTAATGGCTTCAACTTGTCCATTGGATTGTGGATCATAAGGAGTAGAAATATCATGCAACAGTCCTAATTTGGCAGTAAACTCATTCATCATGTGATTGTGAAAATGCTTACCATGATCTGTAACTATAGCTTGTGGTACACCAAACCATGAGATGACATGATTGAAAAATTACAATGCAGTTGTTTCGCCTGTGTTATTGAATGTAGGCATCGCTTCGGCCCACCTGGTAAAGTAGTCAATTGCGACAATAATATAACCATTCCCCCTGGATGAATGAGGGTTGTAGGTCATAAAGTCAATTCCCTATTTTTCAAATGGTCCCATAGCGATGACAGGATGCATTAGTGTTGGCGGCATGTGGATTTTACGATCAAATATCTGGCATGCATGACAACTTCTGACCGTGAGGATGCAGTCGCGAAATATGGTAGGCCAAAAGTAACATGCGAGGAGAATCTTCTGCGTGGTAGCGTATCTAGATAAATGTCCACCACAAGCCCCAACATGACAATCATTTATAACTTTTTTGGCCTCCTCATGAGTGACGCACCTCCTTAAAATCATATCAACACCACGATGATAAAGATAAACTTTATGAAATGGAATCTATATTACCTATCAAATGTGAAATTCCATCGTTAAAACTCATTGTTGACTTGTTACCCAACACCTCTACTGAAGAAGCGTATCTTTTTAACCTCATCCATCTAGATGAAATGCATCGTGAAGCTGCATTGGCCAATGAAGTGCATAAGAGATGAATCAAGGCGCAATATGACCAACATTTCAAGCCTCACATCTTCTCAGAGGGTGACCTAGTCTTACTTTATGATCAAGAAGTTGATTTGATAGGAATAGGAAAATTTGAGGCACTATGGCATGGCCCCTACATTGTCAAAATAGTTATGGCTAAGGGTGCCTACGAGTGAGTTTATTATGATGGAATTCCATTGGCACAGCCTCGAAATGGGTTGTATCTTAAATGTTACTATGCTTAGTTTATTGTAGTAAATTTTTGTATTATATTGTATACATGCTTTTGATTTTCATTTACTGTCTAGGTTTTTTTTATATATTTTTCTTGAAGTTAGTAATCCACTTTACATTTATTCGCAGATGACTAAATCTTTGGAACCATTCATTGGGTACACTGATGGTGCTAGTCATAGTATGCAAAACCTATCTTCTGCAGCATGGGCCATTTTCGCTCCAGGTGGTGGGTTAGTGAGTTTTCAATGGATTTGTATCAATCGATCCATAAACAATATCACTGAGTATAGCGCGTTGATTGAACTTGTCTTTGATTCCATTTCATTTTGTATTAACTGATTATTCAAGAAAGTGGATGAAAAAGGATCAGATGGAGTACCAAAATATAATGAACGATCAACCTAAACGATCAGCAACAATGACTTAGGCTTCATCGCCCAAGCCATGTAGATTTATTGCTATTCCAACACAATGGGGTTGGGTGGTAGGAATTCATCCAATGTAACAACTTCAAAATCATTGGTAATCTTCATTAATTCATATGAAGTGGAAGATATCAAGCAGCAGGTCTCTATTCTTGCAATTTTTGTCGATGTCGCAGGTAGCAGTAATGCAAAGGTGCCCATTAGGGAAGAATCCTTTAAGATTCCTACACCAATGTTTTGAAGTGATAGCTAGGGTGCATGATCAAACGGAACACTTCTGGTTACCTTGGAATTAGAGGCAAAGAAGGATCTTTGATTGATGATTGTGATAACACCTTTATGAGGGAAGGCGATCATTCTACAGTAAGTAGAGATGATCGCAGTCATAACGTAAACCCATGGCCTTCCGAGTAAAATGTTGTAGTTAAGGGGTTCTTCAATGACCTCAAATTCAACAATTACAGTTTTTCCCCCTAGTTCGACATGCAGGTTATTGATGATACCATAAGGCTTATATGTACGACCGTCAAAAGCTTTCAACATCGTAGGCGATTGAGATAGGTGCGGTGAGCCCAGTGACTTCCAGTAGTTTAGAGACATAATGCAATTATATGCTCCCTCATCAATAATAGTCCAATGAACGAGGTGATTAAGAACATTTACTTGGATGGAGAATGTTAATTCTGCTGGTAATTGTGGCACATAGCTCGTATGATAAAAGATTACAAGATGGGAATCTGTTGGGTCAATTCTACCAATTGCTGACAACAAAGCCTGTTTCTAGGAGGGAAAATTTTGAAGTACCTCAAGCGTCGACATAGCTGATGGCGACTAAGCCAAATCTTCAACTATATTATAATATTGAGCTGCTTTAGCTCGAGGATTGAATGTCGATTTATGAACGACTCTCTTCGGTGGCTTTATTGTTAACTCTGGAATAGAAATTGGTGGAATTGATTCCATGGACGGATTCGTGGTCAAGGTAGTAGGTTCATCAGTAGCCTGACTACCGTAATATTTATTTCATGTAGACACAAAAACATCAGTTTTTGGCTTTGTGACAAATAGCATAAGCACTTGGGAACTAGAAGCGGGATCAGTAGTAACCATTTTTGTGTCTAGATTTGAAAATGGATCTATCAACACAGCAGATGCAGTCGAGGTCTTAAGAAATTTTGAGACTTCGACGCGGTGAGGACTGTCGTGAAAAAAGTGATCCTCATTACATATCAAGCAAGGTACATGAGGTTTCCAAGTGTTTCCATATTATTGATAAGATGATCGTTCCTGCAGGGTTGAATTTTTCTTTTTCTTCACTTTCCCCTTTTTATTGCTTCCGGGTTTCTTGTCACTTTTTCCTTTGTCAGATGACACACCATGATTTTTATAAGAAGGTTTCGGATCATATGCAGTAGAGTTGTGAGTAGTTGCAGTACCTATAATACCGTCACTGGCATGAGAGTCCTTAAATGGAGGAGGAACAGTAAAATTAGATCGTGGTGCGTTTGGAATTTTCTCGTAGAGCATGTCAGACTAAGTATAAATCAAATCTAAGTACTAAGCATGAGAAATGAATTTCTCTTCAGTGAAGACGCCACCTTTAGCTACATCCTCGGTGATAGATGGTAGCAAATACTTAATAAACCACTCAACGAGGAGCTGATTAGGAACAAATGTTTTGACATTCTACAATGATGACACCACTCATGAATATGATCAGAAATGTGAGTAGAAGTAGTCTGTTTAAAATTGGTCAGCAGTTCTGTTCTAGTTTCATATTGTATGGGTAATTGGAAGTGGGTCAAAAAGGTAGTAGCTAAGGCAGTGAAATTATCAAATGAAGGTCGTGGTAATTCAATGTACCACTTCATGGCCGGACCAGTGAGCGTACACTGGAAAAGACATAGTCGAACAGAGTCATCATTTAAGGAGTTGGGTGAGCACCAAAAATGATAAGTCATAACATGTGTTGGCGGGTCTTCTCTAGGGTTTCCATTGAATTTAGGAATGTCAGAGGGTAATTTATGTGGTATCACTGACCACCAAGGAGAATAACTGATGGGGTCATTGGTAATCCAGTTTAAATCAGGTAATTCTAAAGTTGCAACAAAGGGAAACTGTCGATTCAAGTCAGGTTGAGCATAGCCAGGATATGATGGAATTGCTTGGGCAACAAGCCTTTGAGCACAAACATAAGGAATTTTTTGTTGGTAACCCAGATAGGGGTTGTTTTGATGGCCAAACTCTTGAGGGATCTATTGACCAAGACCTGGGTAAGATGTTTGCTATTGGAATTATTGTTGTGGCATTTGAGGTTGTGGCTGCAAAGGTGACTGCCCACCAAGATTATATCCCAAACCATAATAGCTTGGACCCAGTTGTGCCTGTGACATCCCATAAAAGGGTAATCTAGCTTGTGAATGAAAGATTCTGGATACAGGTGGTTGTTGTAAACCATCCGAGGGAGTTGAAGTCTGAGGGCCCAAAAATTGAGGGTAATGGGTCGAAGGACCCGCCTGAGACGGTTAAGGTACAAAAATCTAAGCCTGTAATAGGGGTAATGAAGTACTAACAAGTGGAGTAGATTTGGGTGCAACAGGTTGAACCGGTTGATATGAATTCACAACCATTTGTGCTTGAACAGGAGAAATAGGCTGCCACTAACAAATAGTCATTTCAACATTTGGGTGACCATAAAACAATGGAGTACTATCAAAACGGGTGACCATAGGTTTCCCCCCAGCATGAGGAGTATAATAAGATGGAATAAATTGTTCTCCAAATGGTGTGAGTCTAGTTGAGATTGTATTGGATGGAATATACCCAGATGGACCAGCTTGATGTTGCACTGAAGATGTATATAAAGGATCAATTCATTCAGTACTCATTAGAGATGTACCGGATAGAGTACTAGAAGATGACATGGGTGAATTCCATGGATTTGAGGTTGCACTAGAGTAGGTTCCAGATAATTATTGGAAACCCGGTGGGATGAAAGGACCACCATAAAGATGTGACTCTGGTGATGTGGTAAACATCATTGGGGTAGCAACAGTAGATGATGTCTCAACTATAATAGATGGTATAGCTGGAGATGTTGACTCAGCCATGGTCATACGGCCCAGTGTATACCCTATAGGATCTATGGGAAGAATTGAAACGGGATCAAAAGAAGCAGTGTAATTCAACCAAGGAATAGTCTCGTAAAGATAAATCCCTAGTTCAAAATGATTTGGAGTTGAAGGGAGTGTTTCTTGTTGAGGTTCTTCCTTTATCGATATCAAACCAGGTGGAAGGATTTCACCATCAGACCCAAGATATATTTCAAGTGGTTGATTGCGCGATATGGAAGACTCAATGGCTACGATCGACTATGGAGCAACCGATATAGGAACAACTTCCGGTTGTTTGACTTCAAGATCTAGATATTCTAGTAAAATAACGATGGGATCTAGATCAAATTCGAGTTGAACAACGTCGGGTTTGGGAGGCATGGTCTTACTAATTGAATGGATTGTGTCCACAGATAGTTGTGAGGACTCCATTTTGATGACAGTGGATGAACCAGGATGTGTAGAAATGACTTGAGACAACTCTGGTATATGTGATGAAGATGAAGCACCAGAGATACTTATGGTACTAGCTTCGATAGAACAATCTCGGGTTCGCCGACTAGAAATGGCTTCCGGTGGTAAAGGTGGTTTAAGTGTTATTATACGCGAATGACAGGGAAAGGGATGTTCATATTCCATGATGAATAATTGATTTTAATATAAAAACAAATAAAAAAATAAAAGGGTGATACTAGGAAAAAGGTTTACCAAGTAATTTTGAACTGCAAAATACCTCCTGGCGAACCAAGAAGTAGGGGCAGGCAATCTTCCTGAATGTTATGTGCGGTGTATCACAAGTTACAAAGTAGCCAACTCGGTTACCTATGGATGTTAAGAAACTTAAAGTTGTCCTCCCAAATATACCTGAAGTTACGTGGAGGCCCAAGTCCATATTAGCTTTGTCTAATGTGAAACCGCACAGTGAGAGCACCCCCTTATACTTTTCGTACTAGAACACTACCTATATACCCAAAGGTACATGGATGAGCTATGATATACTTACGTACGTGGAGTGTGATTTCACACTCAGAATGTATCACAGACAAGTTAGCAACAACTGCTATGTTTAACAACGTCGGAACACGTCTCTAGCCTAGACCTTCTAAATGTTATCGTTAATGTTACAATGCTTTCTTAGGTTGATTGAGGTGAATTTTATGTTGATCTTGTTAAAATTTTATCTTTGAGGTTCACCGCATGATGTAATGGGAAATTACTAAAAATTTAAACTAAATGATAAGAAAACTTTTCAATTTATCTTTTTCAATGAAAATACTAGCTACTAAGGGGAAAGAGCAATCATATTTTGAGCATACAACAAAGAGCACAAAATAAATGCAGATTTCCCTAACATTTTCTTATGCAACACACACAATTCTCTAGATGCACATGCATGTTTTTCTTTTCAGCTCCATTTAAAGTGAATGAGAGAAAAGAAAATATATGCACAAATCAATAAAAAAAATGTTTACTTTTGAGAAGCGAGGATGAAACAACAATTTCTCTTAGGAAAATGAAGAATGAAACTACAATTTTCCTACAGGAAATGAGGAATGAAACAAAAATTTCCTTTTCTAAAATAGAATTGATCTAATGCAAAAATTAACTACTTTGAATTTGATTTTCCAATGATAAAGAAAACAGGTAATGAAACATTGAACAAAACACTTTTTAAAGGAGGAAGAACAGGAAATTTTACTGGTCTCCAAGAGCAATCAGACATCTGAGAATACAGGAGACAATTGACTGAAACTAAAAGCAAAGAAAAATTTGAAATAAATTTGGTTGGCTGAGGGGGAAACACATCCTCTAAGGGGACAAAGTGTGTTGCAGTGCACCCCTGAATGGAACATAGTGCACTGCAGTGCATTGTACCCTAACCAACAGTGAGTTGGGCGCAACTAAGTTTGGGAAACAAGCAACTAAACACACTTCTAATGCAATTTGTTAATCAAATGACTAATAAAATAAAGTAGATGCTACTGATGATGGTAAACAGAGGCAGAAACACCAGGAATGATGGGATTATCCCCAGTGGAGTCGCCAATTTGTTATACGTAATTTTAATCTACGGATAAACTAAATTCCCTAAGTGTGGTGTTCCTTCACTCAAAACAACAAAATAAATACACCTATTATTTTCTCTAAGACAAATAGATATACAGAAAGGGAAAGAAGCCTACGTGTAATACTTTCGCTCTCCTTCTCCTTATGTTGTTGTTTCTGTTGCTCTCAATCCAACTCAAGTCGCTAGATCGATTCCTGCAATCAAATACAGAGAACAAAAAAAAACATACAAATATACAAGTATCTACTTGTCTTAATCAAATCAAACCAATTAGATCTGAGAATACATATATCATCAAGAATAAATTTCACAAGGTATAAACATATGTATGATAAAATGAACAGATATCTTTATTAAGAAAGTAGGAGGAGAAGATTACAACCAATAGATCAATTTGTCATCAACTTGCTCCAACTTCATTCCAACCTCATCACATCTAACATCATCTCAGCAACATATCTGTACTTCCAATATCTTATCAACTGAGAATCCAACAACATAATTTTGCACAAAATTATTCCTCCCTTGCACTTAGTTGAGTGCTCAATTTATAGGGAAACTGAAGGTATTTTCTCATTGAATGGCTTTCTAATAATAGGTAATACATGTTTCCAAGTTCAGAGGCGATGGATGGACACTTGTATTTTAATTATGACACCTATGGACTCTTCTAGAAGGCACTAGCCATGTGGAGATTCCCGGAACAATGATCATTTCGCTCCCAGGTGACCAATGCATCCTTGAGTGTCAGGAAGTGCACTGCAGTGCACCCTTGCATGGAGGTAGTTTCATTGCAATGTAGTTATTCCCTTGCAGAGGAGTGTTGATGAGTCAATGGGTCATATAATATATACTTCAAACCTTGGAAATCTCACAATTGAAGCCATTACAAGATTGTCTTCACTTAGGGCATATAGCAATTGATATTTAAGGGGATGATAGACCCTATTCATTGGTCCTGGGGGATGATGCCCAAATTGACCTATAACACAGATGATGACCACTTGCACCATTTGAGGATAGTATTTCATAAATGTAGAAAATTCAGTATCTCGTTGAATCTGAAGAAAATTGTATTTGCCATGGAGGAAGGTAAATTACTTGGGCATATTATTTCAAAGGATGGTATTCACATTGATCCCTCTAGGATCGAAGCAATTCAGGAATTAGATTTCCCACGAAACAAGAAGGAGATTCAATCTTTCAATGGAAAGATAAAATTTTTGAGGAGATTCATTCCCAATCTCGTTGAGTACCTAAGAGATATGACTGACATGTTGAAGAAAGACAGTGAGCTAATATGGTCAAAATATGCTAAGAATTCATTTAATTTAGTGAAATTCTCTTTAACATGTCCTCCCACACTGATCATCCCTGATTATGCTTTAGATTTCATAATCTTTTCATTCGCTTCCGAGCACCTGTTGGTTGTCGTACTAATGCAGAAAAAGTTTTTCCAAGATGGAGTAGCCAATTTCAATTTTCAGTCAGACCATAAGAGATGCAGCACTTAGATATAACATAATTGAGAAGTAAGCCTTAGCCTTAATGAAATCATTGAAGGACTTCTGTGTATACATTTTACATTATCATATCCTGGCATATGTTCCAAATGCAGTGGTAAAGGATGTGTTGATGCAAACAGATCCAAAATGGAGGCGGGAAAAATGGATTGCAACCATGCTTGAGTATTATTTGGAGATTAAGCTAACAAAGTTGATCAAGGGGCAAGGTCTGGAAAATTTTATGGCAGAATGAAATATACATGCATTGGATATAAATCTAATTTCTGCACTTTCTAATGAAGAAGTTGGTGAATCGATGACATAAGTATCTCAAATTTTTCTCTCACCACCTTGGTATGTTGATATATTTTATGTTTCGCAACATTTAAATCCTCCGACGGGTGTGTCTAAAATCAGAGGTAGATCATTGAAATTAAAACCTTTGAAATATTGTATTTTAGACAATGTGTTATATTGGAAAGAACCGAGAGGTGTCTTGCTGAATTTTCTCATCGAAAGTGAAGCGAAGGAAGTGATGAGTGATTTCCACAAGAGTGATTGTGGCGGCCATTTATATTGGAAGACCATAGAAAAAAAAATCTTAAAGGTTGGTTTCTATTGGCCCACTCTTTTTGATGCAGGAGCATTCGAGCAAACTTCATTAAAATTGGAATCCAATGCTGCAAAAGAGGAAGTGTGGCATGAGGACGAGATTACTCACGTTTTGTTGAGTTTGTTAAATTATTCATTAATGAATAATTGCTATTTTGAGCGATTGGGAGTGAAGTTAGGAATTTGATCGGATTTGTTTTGATCCGATCCATATTGTATTGATATATTTAAACTGTAAGTGTAAATGCTTAAGGGAGTATGTGTGAGTGGAAAATACAATGTAACTACAGAAGCAATTGTGACTAAGGCTGAGATGCCTTAGATTTTAAATTAGTTTCACGTATACTTGAAATATGTTTGAGATGTGTATCTGTATATTTTTTTACCTGTCATTTGTATGTATGTGAGCTAAATTCAGTGTTACGAGTGTGTTGATCTCCATCGATTGGTGTAAGGATCGATGGTGATCCAATGATAAATGATGGCATAGCATGAGTGATTTCATAGAGGATTGTAGATTGTGTTGTCATTTCCTGTGTTTGTTATTGTGTTGATAGTGAGGGTTTGACAAACGAGGGGGAGTTTAGATACCATTCCACACAACTATGAGCATTTCAAAGGCCCAATAATGAGAACATTTCAACGCCACAATGCATCGAAGACATGCCTAAGCGTTTGCACAGGATTTGGAGACTATCAGTATGGTTTATTTTGGGATTTGGGTGATGGCTTTATAGCACCAGGTTGCTCCAAAACAAGGTCCTTTGTAGACCTTACAAGGGTCCGTGACTTGCGACATTGAAAGCGCAATTTTCTTTGCCCTTTTTTTTTACATACAGTACAGAGCTTAGAACTCTGTGAGTAGATCTGTTTTCATTCTAGTTTGGAGGGGAATTTAATGTTTTAGGTTTGAATGCCTATTTTGGTGTTCTTAAAGAATTGATTGCTATTAAAGATGTCTTTCAGAAGTATTCTCCAGGATGTACGAGACAGTATTGGAAATATTTCCAGGAGGAGTTTCGAAGTGAATTTTTCGTATAGTTTGAGATCTTGGTCGCATAGTGTTGTGCATGACAGCCATTACAGGAGTGAGCTTTCAATGTCACAGAGCTGTTGGGAAAATATGTGGCCCGAGTTGCTTAGATATGTTATTTCAAGACTCAAGGCAAGCGAGGGAGCTTGGCCTGCTCGGAAATACGTGTGTTAATTCAGATTGTCATTGATGTCAATATGACTTTGACTGAGATGAAGGCTGCACTATGACGTATCATTGCACGAATATATGATGACATGAGATGTTACATTCATTTTTGGATACTATTATGACGTGGATGTCATACATGATCCTATGATGATGAAGAAGCCAAACAATAGAGAAACCAATCATTGGAGAAGCCATTCTGTCCCAAATATTTTCTGCACTAAATTTCAGGGTCAGACTCATTAAAAAATAATTTTCACTACCCTACAGGAAGCTTCTCAATTTGACTCTTGTACCATATTTTAGGGCATAATTTTGCCTTTCTAATGAGTCCTTACATGCCCCAAAAATCCATATAGTTCGTGAGATATTGATTTTTTTAACTTACAGAAATTAACCCTGTCATTGAGCCGACCTACACTTTAGCATGCAAGTCAGCCTCTCAGTCAAGGGATGTGTCCCTTCATGTTTAGTCGAAAAATCATTATAAATATACAACTGAAACTTCATTTTAAAATCAGAAATTCGGTGAAGACAAATTTCAGAGGTATAACATAGCAAGGTAAGTTCACAACTTGTGAACTAAGGAGGCCGAAGAGGTAACATTTTAGGGGTTAAATCTTAAATACCTTGATACCTCGGACCCTTGTGTAGAAGACTCAGAACAGTGCCTCAAACCAAGTGATATGCAGCTCGGATTATAGTCTCTTGAAGATCAGATTATATATTAAGGGTTCAAAATTAGTAACAGCATTCACCTCATAATTTTGACTGTGTTAAGGGTTTATATTTGGACAAGTGTTATCATCATCAACCCCTGTATCTTGGATTATCACTATGACAAGGCAGGATCTGTGAGCTTCCCTACCTCGAGTCTATGACACCTACCTCGGATTACCTTCAAGCATTAGACTGCAACTTCGAATTCAGTTGTGTTATCTCAGACTGTGTTCTTTTTGGTTGAAATATAAGCATTGTTCCTATTCAGAGGTTGGCTCATTCATATTATAGGTTGTTGTGGTGGATTATTGGTGAACTATGACATTTGAATAGTGACAATACTTTAGCATGATGAACTAGTTCAACACTCACCTTTGTATACGGTCTATTCATTATATTGTTTAGTTCGTTCAGCCAAGACAGTTGAGTAACCAATTGCATTTTGTGGTATACCTGTAGTGAAACTCCTTGAGGATTCGAGCCGGGATGTTTCCCTCTTGGGTAGTGAAGACAACAGTACTGATGGATTAATTGAAGGCTAGTGATGAAGACTAGTGGACAGCGAAGTCAGTGAAGAATTTTGGAAGAAATAATACAATGATGAATATGTCAAGAACATTTAAGTAAGCACTATTCACATTCTCTATTAAACCAAGAAAATAAGGATTGGTGTCCTTGAAGTAGGAGCTCCTAAACACAAGGTTGGTGCCTTGAGAAAACAGGGTCAAAGCCCTAGAGGTCGGAGCCTCATCAAAGTCCAAGTCGGTGCTTAGCAACAGGTTGGTGCCTGTTTCATTAAAAGGGTTGGTGCCCTCACTCATCTATTGTATACTATTAATGGAAAGGGGATTGAAATTCTTATTAATCCTTAATATTATCATTATACACCTCTCTGTCTTTAGTTGTGAAGAATATAACTAGAAATAATTAACAATTGAAAAGAAATATTGATTCACCCCCCTCTCAGTATTTCCAACAACGTGGTTACCTGTTCTGGGGTTTGCAGAAATTGGAGGGAAATTACGAAGGAGATTGTCCAGATACCCCAACTCTCTAGGAAGCTCACTTTCCCTATTTCTCTTAGGCAGCCTGGGCCAGGATACTTCCTTATTCAGTGTTTCATTAAGCGAAATTGAGAATATCTCAATAGTTTTATTGTTGTGTAATGAATTATTTTGTTTAGATCGTGGGCCCATAACCCATAGATCCACAAATTGGGAAAAGTGTAGTTTTGCTGCATCAAAGTGGTATCAGTGCAGGAAAAGATTTGTTGCAAGAAAAAGTTGCGTGCAAAGGAATAAGAGGTACAGTTTTGTTGAATATTTGCAAGCTTGTGGTTTTTATATTTTGTGAAGGTAGCAGCAGAGAAAGGTGAGAAGATTGCAGCAGCCTAGAGTAGGAGTGCTCAGATGGTTCCAGAGGAGAGAACCGGAGAGATGTCGAAAGACTAAGCTCAGAGGAGAGAAGCTTGGTGAGGTATCTAGTAGCAAGGAGGACTTACTATTGCAGAGGTTTTGTTGCAGCTCACAAAGGGAAATTCCACAGAGGATGTGGGTAGAATTGCTTGAGAATGTTGTTACGGAAGATCACAAAGAGAAATTCCATAGAGGATGTGGGTAGAATTGTTGACAGATGTAGAAGACATATGACTAGGAGGTCATAAAATTTTTGTACCTCGGGAGTCTGATGCAGGAGCATCCGAGCAAACTTCATTAAAATTGGAATCCAATGCTGCAAAAGAGGAAGCGTGGCATGAGGACGAGATTACTCACATTTTGTTGAGTTTGTTAAATTGTTCATTAATGAATAATTACTATTTTCAGCGATTGGGAGTGAAGTTAGGAATTTGATCGGATTTGATTTGACCTGATCCATATTGTATTGATCTATTTAAACTGTAAGTGTAAATGCTTAAGGGAGTATGTGTGAGTGGAAAATACAATGTAATGCAGAAACAACTGTGAATAAGACTGAGATGGCTTAGATTGTAAATCAGTTTCGCGTATAATTTAAATATGTTTGAGATGTGTATCTGTATATTGTTTTACCTGTCATTTGTATGTATGTGAGCTAAATTCAGTGTTACGAGTGTGTTGATCTCCATCGATCACTGTAAGGATCGATGGCGATCTAGTGATAAACGATGGCATAGCGTGAGTGATTGCATAGAGGATTGTAGATTGTGTTTCCATTTCCTGTGTTTGTGATTGCCTTGATAGTGAGGGTCTGAAAAACGAGGAGGAGTTTAGATACCATTCCACGCAACTGTGAGCATTTCCAAGGCCCAATAACAAGAACATTTCAACACCACAATGTATCACAGACACGCCTAAGCGTTTGCACAGGATTTGGAGACTATTGGTATGGTTGATTTTGGGATTTGGGTGATGGCTTTATAGCGCCAGGTTTTTCCAAAAAAAGGTCCTTTGTAGACCTTACGAGGGTCCGTGACTTGAGACATTGAAAGCGCAATTTTATTTGCCCTTTTTTTTGACATGCAATACAGAGCTTAGAACTCTGTGAGTAGATCTTTTTTCATTCTGGTTTGGAGGGGAATATAAGTTTTTAGGGTTTGAATGCCTATTTTGGTGTTCTTAAATAATTGATTTCTATTAAATATTTCTTTCAGAATTATTCTCTAGGATGTTAGAGACGGTATTGGAAATATTTCCAGGAGGAGTTTCAATGTGAATTTTTCGTATAGTTTGAGATCTCGGTCGCATAGTGTTGTGCATGACAACCACTACAGGAGTGAGCTTTCGATGCCGCAGAGCTGTTGGGAAAATATGCCGCTTGAGCTACTCAGAGATGTTATTTCGAGAATCGAGGCAAGCGAGGGCACTTGGCCTGCACGGAAATACGTGGTTGCATGTTCTAGGGTTTGCAGAAGTTGGAGGTAAATTACGAAGGAGATTGTCCAGATACCCCAACTCTTTGGGAAGCTCACTTTCCCTATTTCTCTTAGGTAGCCTGGGCCAAGAGACTTCCTTATTCATTGTTTTATTAAGTGAAATTGAGAATATCTCAATATTTTTATTGCTATGTGTTGAATTATTTTGTTTAGATCGTGGGCCCATAACCCACAAATCCATAAATTGGGAAAAGTGAAGTTTTGTTGCATCACTTTTTGTTGATGTGTACAATACCGTGATGAGTTCTCATGAATGTCAAGTTTTAAAGGAAAGAGGAAGTTGCTCCTGTTGCCTTTCAGTCTAGGCACCATTTCAGCAATGGAGTCTTGATTTCATCAGTGAAATCAATCCTTCAACATTTTCCTAGCACAAGTGGATTCTAATGGCTACATATTATTTCATGAAGTGAATTGAAGCAATCCCAACCTAGCAAGTAACTGATTTAGTTATTATTCAATCTTTGGAATCTAATATCTTGTCTGAATTTGGTTGCCCATATAATATCATCACGGATAATGCAATTGCATTCAAATCCAAAAATATGGTGGAGTTTTGTGAGAAGTACAACATCAGTTTGGGAAATTCGACGGCATATTACCCACAAGGTAATGGTTTGGCTGAGTCTTCAAATAAATATTTGGTCAAAATTATAAAGAAGATGCTGGAAGTAAAAAAGAAAAACTGGCATAAGAAGCTCATCAATGCCTTATGGGCATACAGAGTAAGCAACAACAATTCAATATGTTACCTTTTGAGTTATTCTATGGGATTGATACAGAATTTCCTACCTCTCTCGATGTCCTGATCATGAAGATGTTGCAGGAAATTAGAAACAAGACGAATGATGTTCTGCGGTAGATAAATCAAATGATCCATTTACAAAAAACTAGGGAGGAGGTGTTTCAAAACACTTCCAAGCTTCAAGAAATAATCAAGAAAGTGTATGATCGCAAGACAAAGGCAGATGACTTCAGCATTGGTGATGTAGTCCTCCATTGGGATACAAGAAATGAAGATAAAGGGAATCATGGTAAGTTTGATAATTTGTGGAAAGGACCATATAAGATTTCAGCTTCAAGAGGAAAACATGCTCACCTGTTAGAATAAATGAATGGACAAGATTGCGGAGGAGGACCAGTGAATGGTAGGCTTCTCAAGCACTACCTGTTTTTATCAGAATTATGAAATTTGTCACTATCATTGTACATATCAGTTTACTTTTTTGTCGAAGTGTGATGAAGTTGATCATCGAAGTTTGGAGCCTGAACTAAAGGCCATAAAATTTCTATGATTGGTTGTTGATTTCTAAGTACAATAAGTTTATGTTTCAATATGATTTAGTTCAGTTTGTCAGTCTATTTTCTATTTCGAGTTTATCCTTTTGATTTTGACTCCATGCCCAGTGGTTAGGATACTTGGTCTATGGTGTTCTTGACACCTCCAAGGAGCTTCCATCCCCATTTGGAGCCAATGTTAGTGTCAATCAGTTCTCCCTCTCACCAGTGATCAAATGAGCTCTTTAAAAAAAATTATTAGGGTTTTGAGTCAAATTTTCACGGTTTCAGTAGGCCTTCAAATAAAAATTTGGTCACTAGCCAATGGTGTCTAGGAATATTACTGCTCCTTCCAATAAATCTCACGTGTTGGTCATTGTCATCTCTTAGTTGGATGAGTAATCATTTCAAGGTCCCCATATTCATTTCAGCCATGCCATCGTGGTCTTCATCCAGATCAGTGTCTTCATTAGGTCATTACGGTTTCAGTCATCAATAGCAGTCATTTCATGCACAAATTCAACAAATGAAGGAGTATTAATAGGGGGATTTCTCAATAAATTTTTTTCAAGTGTAATTTTTATTAAAAATAATGTAATAATTTCCTAAGGTTCCAAAGCTACAAATAAATTTCCTAAGCTACATATTTTTCAAGGAAAAAATGAAAAAAAAATGTGGTGGGCCACCCCACTACTATGAAGAAAATTGACTATCACAAGCTATAAAAGATCATTTCAACTCATTCTTTTCATTCACCTCATTGATAAAGATATCTCACTCATCAGAAGATACTTCCTAAATAGTTTCAAGGTCAAAGACACTCCTAGAATTGATGCCAAGCAGCCACGCTGCGTTTTCTAACCTGCACGTTGTGTTTTCCTCTACACATTGTGTTTTCACTCCAAGAGGCATCAAACCAGTTTTCAAGGGATTTCAAAGGTGATCCAAGTGTCCATCATCATTCTACAAGTAATTCATAACTCCTTGATCCCTCCTATCAGCTCAATTTTCTTGTTTTTAGAGTGTAAACCCTCTATTTGTCCCCATGCTGCATTTTGGTGGGTGACCCTTCTTTTCAAAGTTTGCAAGGTAAACACACTTATCCCATAGATCTTTTACCCTCCCTCACACTCAAAATAATCTCCCATAGCCTTCACACCCCCTCATTCTCATTTTCTAAGATCCAAACCCTAAACCTTAGCCTAACGTTGTGTTTTTGGCAGTTTGCCTAGCTAGGACTATGTTAAAAATTCCCTAGCCTAATTCCCATACCCATTTCATCCCATTCCACTTCCACGGTTCCCTAAGACCCCTATCCACCTCTTTAAATTTTCCTACTCTCATTTCCCTTCCCTAACCCCTTCAAAACTATCCCCTCATTCACTTTCCCTATTTTTTCCCACTAGAGTTTCCCCCTTGCAAACTATCAAAATGGAGGACAAGAAGCCCTATAACAAAGGAGGCCACATGTCTAGGTATGAACCACTCAACATAGATAAAATAATGTCTTCCCCACTTTCCAAGATTTCATGAGGGGCCTTCACGTTCATCTCCAAGATTTCCATAAAACTTGAAACTAATCCAGTATCACCTCCTAAACGTTTAGAGCTATCATCATAAAACCTCGGCGAGGAGATGTCCCTTCATCTCTCCCCTTCACCATTAATAATATGCATGCCACTTTGCAGTAAAGAGAAAGTGTGTGATGGTTTTAATAAGACCGCCTGACGTCCTTACTTATCGAGGCAATATCCATGGCCCAAATCCAGAGATTCCTTGATACCAGTTCCCACCCCAATCAAGGGAACATCAATAAATCTTGATTATTTACTGAAAAATGAGTTTCTTCTTTAGATAACAACCCAATTTTATGCCCTTTATTTTTAATTTGCATGTATTCTTCGTCAAATTTTTTTGTGCTTTTATCTTTTTTAATCAAACTTGTTTTCCAACTTGTTTAAATTGTGCAGATTTGATGTAAATTTCTACTCAACACATCTACAATTTTTTTCCCTTTTCCTTCAATTTGTATGATTTCAAATTCGTACTCACTAAGGACTGATAACCATCTCACTTACCTAGCATTCAGGTTTGGTTGGTCAAAAATATATTTGAGGCTAACATTATCTTTCCTTAACTGGAATTTCTTTCCTATTAGTTCATGTCTCCACATTTTTAAAGTGGGTATGACGACTACCAGTTCTAAGTCATGTGTGGCATAGTTATTTTCATGATCATATAAAATTCTAGACTCATATCTCATTACATCTCCCTCTTTCATTAATACACCATATAATCCTTCTTTACAAGCACATGTGCATACAACAAAATATTTATTAGGATCATCTAGTTTCAGGATGGGAGTAGTGGTTAATAGCTACTTTAATTTCTCAAAACTATCTTGGCACTTATGAATCCATTCAAATTTTGTCCCCTTATTTTGTAAAGAATTAATAGGATAGGCCAATTGAGAAAAATTATCTATAAATTGTTAGCCTCACACTCTCATAAAGCAATCAATAATTCAAAAATAATAAATTATTAAACTTAGAATAATTCCTACTAGTCTATTCTAGAATGAGATTGTTCCTCAAACCTGGGAGTTTGTTTAGGTCTAGTTGGTTAAGAAATTCACTCCAACTAGTTAGGCTCCTAGATTGGTGTGTGGTTGAGATATTCACTCAACCAAATTGATTTTGTGTATTGAAATGTGCAACAAGAAACAGTGAAATTGGCAACCAGAAAGGATAAAAATTGACCACATACTAGTATGGGATTCCAATCAAACATGAGTGAGGAATTTAGTTACACATTAGTGCTAAATGTGGGCGTCTAATTTAGTTATCCCTTAAATAAATTGGAAAATAAATTGTAATTTCATCTCATAACAACTTGTATCAGTTAACCAAGTTAGAAAAACTGAGTTAGCTCAAGAATTTCTAGTTGAGGGTAAAAGGTGAGGCATGTAGAGTGATTCTATTATTTTGGGGGTCCAGTTGTAGTTAATGCATTAATGGGGTGCATGTTTAATCAATTAACTCAAATTAATTGAGTTAAAATCAGTTTAACTAGTTCTAACTGAGTGATGAATTAGTCAGAGGTCCAGTGAATTAAATTAGATTTAATTCACAAGTAGTGATCAATCAAGTAACTAGTTATTCGCTATTAATAGATGCATGCATGTCAATTTTGATGAAGACCCAGTTGAGACAGAGGTCAAAGGGAAGATAACTATCAATTGTATTATTAGCAAATTTCCTGGGCGCAATTATAAAGTCACAAGAAGGCCATGAAGTATTGCACAGTCAAGGAAGGTTGATTATCCTGCTTAATAGGGATTAATTGCCTATGGATTGTGTGAGAAAGGCTGGGCTAATCAAGGGCTGAAAATTGGCTAAGTGTTGGTCAATTTTTCCTAAGAATTGATAGTCAGTTTTGAGCAGGATCAGGGTGAGACGATCGATAGAGTGCAGGATTTTCTCGATGTATAAAGAATTGTATTGTTTCATGATTCTTTGACTATGTACAATATATGATAGAGGTTTTTTGAGTAGGTGCTTTCACCAGGTACATCTTGTGTTGTGTGATTGATAATTTCTTTTTCTTACTTGCATGTGATTGAGCGATCGTGTTTTATATTCCGCAAATATAGTAAAAGGATTCAGTATATTGTTTTAGTACATTACATGATCAAATGGAATCCATTGGTATAGAGTTTATATATAATTTATACATGGTATCAGAGAGCCAGGAATCACAATAGAAGAGAAGAAATTGAGTTTATCTTGAACAGGTTCAAATTTGCAGATTTATTCTTCAGGATCTAGCAACAGATCAAGATGTCTTTCAATGGCTTGAGACTCGAATTTTCACTCGAGGGAAATCCAAATTATATTGCATGGAAGGATAGGATGGGGGCAATTTTGGAGGACAACAGGTTGAAGGAATTCATAGATTTTGATATTGCCAAGCCCGGAGCAACAGATGCCCAACTTCTTCATGCATGGAAGAAGAAGGTAGCAAAGGCGAGAAGGATGTTTTTAGAGGGAGTTCGAGATCATATTGTCTCGAGTCTCCATAGGAAGGTGAATCCATATGTTATGTTGAATTCCTTGATAGATCTATTTCAGAAAAGCAGTGACCATAGGAAATTGGAGTTGAAGGAAAATTTCAGAAAGATCAAGATAGAGGAGGGCGAGATGGTACCAACATACTTGGCGAAGTTCACTCAATGTTGAGATGATCTTGGAAGTGTTGGTTTGATTGTAGCCGATGATGATTTTGTGAGCCTAACACTTTTAGGCCTTCCCAAGAGATAGCATAGTTACCGGGACTTTGTGAATGGGAATAACAAGTTACCAGACTAGGAGCATCTCTGGTCCGACTTGCAAATAGAAGAGATAAGTGGAGCACCAGAGACGAGACCTCCAGAACCAACAAAGAATAAGATTTTGAATTGGTCAAAAAAAGAAATAAAGTCAAGGGAAATAAGTCCCAAGGCAAAGAGGGAAAGAGAGACTTGTCCAAGATCAGGTGTTTTCACTGTCATGAGCATGGGCACTATGCTTCAAATTGTCCACAGAAGAAGCAAAGCAAGAAGGAGCATGCAGTTGCAGCGGGTGAAGCATTAGCTTCACAGTTCAAGCTTGATTTTAATCTCACTGCATGCATGGCCATCACTATAATGGGATTCATGTGGTATCTAGACAATGGTGCCTCATTCCATATGACAGGGAATAGATATCTCCTCAATGACTTGGAGGAGAAGGACCTCCAACAGAACATAGAGTTTGGAGATGACGGAAAGTATAGTGCGACCGACATAGGTACAATTACCTTTCAGAGGGAGTCTGGCTCCCCTCTCAAACTAGCAGATGTTTTGTATGTACCAGGCCTATGGAAGAATCTTGTCTCCGTAGTGGTATTTGAAAACCGTGGTTATGATGTGATGTTTAGAAAAGGAAAGGTGTTCCTTAAACACATAGCCACGAGACAGGTGAAACAGATTGGTGCAAGAGTCAAGAACCTGTATGCTCTTGAGGTTGAGGATGCATGCAAAGCTTTGAGGAGAAAAGTAGTGGTTAATGACTTGGTGGTTGAGAGAGAGAAATTATCTCTCAACATGCAGAATTAGAAGCAGTCTCAAAAGGTTCTAGAGAAGCCACAATTGGAGAAGCAGAGAGGAGACTAAGTGGATGAGTCCACTCAAGTAGATACCTCCAGGAGGGGGAAATTTTGAGCCAGAAAGGTAGATGGAGTACTTGCAGCTATATCTCCAAGTGTGAGGTGGGGCGATGTGCAGATATAATCCCAAGAATAAATTTGGGCATGGTCCATTGAGATGGTGTGTCTAATGGATCGAACTTGGCTACGAGGAGCCCATAGTGCAGTGGTAGCAGGAAGGATCGGTTATATTGATGTAATCAGATGTCAAGAAGATAGAATCAGAGTGACAGATGTTGGATATTGGAGCGTAGATCAGAGTTGGCAGCAATGCAAAGTGCATGGATGCAGATGTCATTATTAGTGCAGAGAGTCCAGTAGACAGGTGCAATAACTAGTACCAGTCAAAAGACTTGATGACATATGCATCATACTGATTCAATTGTTCGGAGGCTATTCAGTTTCAAGGGTTTCATGTGCAAACAACAATAGAGAAATTTTGCATGCATAACATTCCAAAGGTACCAAACCGGGATAAATTAAATACCTTTCTTGTTGAGAGGGAGTGTTGAAATTTGCAACAAGAAATAGTGATATTAGCAACCAGAAAGAACAAAATTTGACCACATACTGGTGTCGGATTCCAGTCACACATGAGTAAGGAATTTAGTTACACATTAGTGCTAAATGTGGGCATCTAATTTATTTATCCCTTAAATAAATTGGAAAATAAATTGTAATTTCATCTCATAACAATTTGTATCAGTTGACTAAGTCAAAAAGACTGATTTAGTTCAAGAATTTTGAGTTGAGGGTCAAAGGTGAGGCATGTAAAGTGATTCTATTATTTTGGGGGTCTAGTTGCAGTTAATGCACTAGTGGGGTGTATGTGTAATCAGTTAACTCAAATTAATTGAGTTAAAATTAGTTTAACTAGTTCTAACTGAGTGATGAATTAGTGAGAGGTCGAGTGAATTAAATTATATTTAATTCACAAGTAGTGATCAATCAAATAACTGATGATTCACTATTAATAGTTGCATGCATGTCAATTCTGATTGAGACCCAGTTGAGATAGAGTTTAAAGGGAATACAACTATCAGTTGTATTATTATAAAATTTCCCCAACGTAATTATAAAGTCACCAAAAGGCCATGAAGGATTGTGTAGTCAAGGAAGGTTGATTATCCTATTTAATAGGGATTAATTTCCTAGGGACTTCATGAACAAGGCTGGGCTGAGAATTTTCTAAGTGTTGGTCAATTTTGCCTAAGAATTGCTAGTAATTTTTTAGCAGATCAGCGTTAGAAGATCTGTAGAGTGCACGATTTTCTTGGTGTGAGAAATAATTGTACTGTTTCATGATTCTTTGACTATGTACAATATATGATAGAATGGTTTGGAGTAGGTGATTTCCCCATATACATATTGTGTTGTGTGATTGATAATTTCTTTCACTTCCATGTGATTGAGCGATCGTGTTTTATATTCTGCAAATATAGTAGAAGGATTCAATATCTTGTTTTAGTACATTACATGATTGGATTGAATCCATTGGTATAGAGTTTCTATATAATTTCTACAGTGTGTCCAAAATAGGCTAACTATCTTGAGACATAATATTTATGTATTTAAATTTATCATTATCATTCTTTTTTAATACAATACATTAAGGCTTGAAAAGCCTTTTCCACCATGTTTTTTTTGTTTATGTCTCTCTTGAATTTAGGTTTTATTTTTATTGATTCCCTTTCATTGGTATCAAATCCATACGTTTAGGAGTTGCGTAGAAATGTTATGGTTGATCCATGGTCAAAGCTTGATGTTTTGGTCGTAATTTTATGAGAATTGAGAGGAGGTCGAGTTAAGAGAGGCGCGCAGTATTAGAGGTGGTGATGCATAGGGTGTGACCATTTTTGAATGGTGAGGCCATGAGCCTGGAGATTCTCCTTCTTTATTGATCCTCAAAGAAGAAAGATTTGATCTGTGATGAAGGTTTGAGATTAAATGCCAGTCGATTTGGATCGAGATTGAGAGTTGACCTCGACCTGGATCAAGCTGAAAGAAGACAAGGCTGTAGAGTCGACCTCTGTGGCATTTATGAAGGCTGGAGTGGAATTGACAGTTCCAAACTCTATTGGTAGACTAAATCTATGCCACAAGTCAACGACCACAAATATCTGTTAAATACAAACAAAAGTAGTGTTTGTGTTGGCGTCGACAACATGGAAATAAAAGGGCCGAAAGGTTTAGTGTGAAGGTTGCAATAATGTGGAGGTATGAACCCACAGTTCATATTCTAACTTAGAGAGCCGAGAGCGAGTTTCATATCATCGTCGATAGTGGTTAACAATGTTTGTTGTTCATCGTGTGCCTAGACGAGGTTAAGAGAACACTAGTGGTGTGAGAGATTCAACGAGGAGGTGTTACTGAGACGAGGCTGATCTGGTAAAGTGTATGTTTTGTTGATCAATTAGAAGTGTGTATGTTGGAGCATTTAGTGTGAATAAAATCTGAGACGAAATGTTTATAGTTGAATCAATTTTGTTGCTCCAAAGAACCACTAAATCCCATATATTTAGTTACTTTTTGGCATGAAACTATAAGGAGCTTGTTGAGTCTCCAAAATTCCATCCACTTCTACCCACATTTCCATCATTTCACCCTCATTTTGTAGCTCATCCCTCATTCCGTAGCTACATAACCCTACATTAAGTAACCATTTTCATGATCATATGGGTTTAGCATTATATTTTCCAAAGTAGTTTATTTTAAGTATTTTAAGTGAATTTTTTATTAAATATTATAAATTTAACATGTTTTCATATATGCATAAAAGTTGTATAAGTTTTGTGATATTGTAGGTCCACTTGGAGATTCTAGAAGAGTCCTACTCAACCTCCTAATTACAAATTCGAATTTAAAATTCCAACTCATGAGGATTTGTATAATATTTGAAGATATGGATCATTAATCTAAGAACACTCAAAGGAGAAGAATCGTTCATTTTTTGATATGTGTCCTTATCAAAACTATGAGATAATTTGGAGAGGATTTGTATCTTATATTTTTAGGAGATTGGTTGTAACCACATAAGATAAATTTGGATTTAAGAGAGATTTGAGGATCTAAAGTTATCTTCAATTTTTGTATAAATAGGAGTACACCCTTCATACAAAGGGTAGTTGTAAATGGTTGGTTGTAAATTGTTAGTTGTTAGAGATTAGAGGTAGCTAGTGGCTAGTTGATAGTTGGAGGTTCCAAGTTCCATTCAAGATGTGATTTCTAAAGTGAGGAGAGAGAATTCATGTAATATCTTGTAATCATTTTATGAAATACATACTGCCACTTTGATCTCCAAGATACGATAGTTTTTCGGTGTGCTTGTTGAGGAATGGAGGGCCCCCATCAACCCCAGTTTGCATACCTTTGTACATATTGGTAACATAGTTTAGTTATGTTATTTCATTTATTTTTAGCTAGTGTGTTTCCATTTTATGCAAGTGTGCTTTTCCTTTAAGAAAAGTGTGATTTACTTTGCAGCAGGTGTGAGTGTGATTTCAATTCAACATTTTATTTATGCAAGTGTGGTGTGATTTCAATTCTGCAAGAGTGATTTCAATTTCATGCAAGTGTGATTTCAATTTCTTTATATTTAGTTTTATTTGGTTTGAATTAGATTGATTTAATTTTTTTTGTAATCAATTTTAATTGCATTATATTAAGCTAATCTGAAAGATAACCACCTAGTACATATAGTATAGGTATACCTCGTCAGTTTACAATACCCTGAGTTAACAATTAAATGACAGGGATTTAACTAACCATTAAATCACCCAAAATTTTAGTGTCATTGTCGGGGAGCTATACATAGGTGTTTATTTTGAAGTTTAGAAAATTAATTATAGTTGCATTCATTCTTAGATGCATAGTTAAAATCCTATTAAAATAATTTTACATATTATTTTTTTTTTAAATAAAAAATTTGTACTAATATGTGTGTGCAACACGAAAAATCAAACAATTGGAGTAATTCATGGGAAATTTAGGGTTTGAAGAATGTTCTTCCTTCTTTACTTCTTGATTGCATTATCTAAACAACTTTTTTTTCATGCTTTGATGATTTTTAATACATATTTTTCTAACCTTACTATGAATATCATTTTAATCATGTTACGCACATGGTTACACTAGACATATGCATACACTTGATCAATTCTTCTATTTCCAGTAGAGTAGAGTAGGTAATGAATAAAATCAAGTATTTTGATGTTTTTTTTATATTTCATGTTATTTGCAATTTTATTTTATTTGGTGGTGCAATAAGAGCCACCCAACTCAATAATGATTTGCAGGAGGATGAAGAAAGAGAAAGAATAGTTCATAAAAGAGGAGAATAGATAAAGGTTTGAGAGCCACAATCTGAATTTAGAGATCAAATCCTTGTGTTTTTTCTTTTAAATTTCATATTCCAATTGAATAAAAATATTCGATATTTTTTAGTATGCCCTATTCTTGTAGTCCCTGCGATCTCGAAGATCAGAAAAGAAAATTGAACCAAGTTAGTTTTGAAAATTTTCAATAAAAATTGGAAAAGAAATCTAGATTCGTAATCAAAAGTACAATTACAGACCTTTTTAAATCTCCACCATCAAAAATAATGCCTCCAATGGATCCAACACTGTTGAAAACCCCTATTTTGACTTTTTTTGCACCTCATTTGGTTAAAAATTGAGAAATATATGACTGTTTTAAGATTCTACCCAATTCTGTTGTTAATGAGCCCACAATTCGACCCAAACCAGGATGGTGCACCCATAAATCAGGAACAGTGTGCAAATATTGCCTTCTCGATCGACGGGTGAAATTGTAGGATAGTTAAGATAAGCCCTCGGGTCTAAAAATCTTGGTCACGTGGCGCCATGTGACTTTGGGGCTGAAAATTAGGGGCTAATCGTCAGCTTTCCCAAAGTGCACCCATAACCTTTAAATAGATTTTTGTGAGTATAATTTAACAAGAGGAAATGTAGCACAATTGAAAGAGTGCTTTGGTGGTTGGCATGAGGTCTTGAGTTCAAATCTCGTGGAGGGAATTTTTTCCCTCACATAAATTTTGGCCACCATGAGGATGCCACGATGTAAACAATGGTTGGTCCACATGGCACCTCCTCATTGGGCCACCATAATAAACATGTTAACCAATCAAATTTTACCACATTTCAACCAAACAAATAGTGCCAAATGTCAATCATGCATTGGCCAATGAGGCACAATCAACTTGCCATGTCAGCGTATGAACTGCTGACTGGCGTACTTGCAATTCAAAATTCATTTTTTTAGTTGTTTCATAAAATGATCAGAACATGATTACTGGAGCATCCAAACTCAGATTTTAGTGAAACAAAGTGCGTTGGATTCAGAACGACGATATATACACTTTGGTGCTAGATCCAAGCTTATCTAATAATTTTGAATTTAAAGAATTTTCTTGATCCATGGGATCATAGAAAAGGGTGGAGGCTAAATAAAAAGGAAACAAGCAGTTATAGGCTCAGACCTGCATAAAAACCCTACAAATTTTAAAAACCCAACTGTGATAATTAGAAAAACTACCATCCGAGTCTAAATTGCAAGTTTTAAAGTGGTAAGGAAGTACAACGATCCATGTTTTTGGTAGCTGCAGAATGGACACAATTCAATAGATTACGCAAATTTGTTTTATGATCTATTGTCGAAGCATTAAGTGTATTGAGAAGAGGTCTCAAGCTCAAAATTGGTAAAAAATAGGTAAAAGTGCATTTATTTTTTCTTGAATTTGTTTTATTAGTACTATTTCTGAGTTTTTTATGTATATATCAAGATGAAGAGAGATTGATCATCTTTCTCTCTCGATAGACTTACATTTTATTGTAGCAAAAAGCGCTAAGTTTTTGCAGGTTCCAAGATACGATGAAAGAGGATCACTATATGCACGATAAAACCAAGTTTCTTTCAGAAGAGCATGATCATTTCATGCCAATTTAGATCCATTACACCATTGCTACTAAAAAAAATACCAATTTTACCAATGCTACCCATTCCAAACCTGCAGTTGATCCATAATTTTCCATCTCCCTACTATCAAAAACTCATTTTCCTTCACAATCGTCATACTTTCCTACATCATTTTCACTCATATTTCCCAAAAATAAAATCATTCAGGTCCCTTACAAAGCTAAGTCACCCCATTTTCATTTTCCTTTATGTCAAATAAATCCCACTTCAATGCAAAATTTTCATCCACGGGCCTTCAAAATATTATTGTGCACTCGCGTTAGATGATGTAGGATTCATTAAGGCCTTCCTTCTAACAAGTTTTGACCCATCGACTCTGGCACATCATCTGGGATGAAGACTAGAGATATTTAAAGTACCTTGAGGCTTGCATGCCTTAATGGAAAGTTCTCTCGCCAATAAATAGTGGGAATACATCGATGTCCCTTGTTTTTCGGATCTTCTAGGTGACTCGACTTCGACACATCTATTCGTACCTAGTAAGATGTACTTAGGAATCTTGACTCTCATTGACATCAATGGTTAGTAGTCTCGTGTTGGTTTATGGCATTCATTAATGGCTAGTAATCCAACAATTTTTTTTCTATGTTCATCATCGGCACATCTATTCACATAGATAAGAATTATGCCATCGATTTTTAAGGATAGCTTCTACAGTTTGAGGATTTAGGGATTAAAAGTTTTTTGAGTTAGGGTTTGGCTAGGGTTTTTTTACTAGGATGAAATAGCTAGTGTTTTTAAGGCAACATCAGAAAAGGTTTATTCAAGGATTGTCTTAAATATGGCTTCACATAGAATCTAGGGTTTGCCAAACTTAAGGTTAATGGTTTCATCAAGGGATTAGGGCTTCATCAAAATATTTGGGCAAGAGGTTAGGGCAACATCAAAACATTGCAAGAATATTTTCCATCTTCAACAATGCTATATTGACATCAATGAAAACCTTGACTAACAATATGGACATAGAAGGTTACCACATGATCCACCTATATCATAGTCCAATCAATCATGAAATTAGGATCAAACACATAATTCTTCAATAAATAAAGATGAAACACATTATGAATATACATTGTTTAAGAAATGCAAGAACGTGTGCAACCAAACTAGCATATCTAATATTTCAAATGGCCTACAATATCTCACTGCCAAATTTTGGAAACTTCCCAATCTTAGAAAGTTATTTTCAAACTTAACTTTAAGAGATACATGCTCACCCACTCTAAATTCCCTATCCATTTTTCTTTTGTCAACATATACTTTCTACCTATATTGTGCATCCTTTAAATTATGTTTTAACTTTACCATATAATATTCCATCTCTTTCAATATTTGTTTCCCAATAATCGCTCTATCTATGGGATTGTCCCAACTCACTGGCACATTGCATTTTATACCATATAATTCTTGAAATGGGCTCATATTCAACAATTATTAATACCCATTGTTGTAAGCGAACTCAACCAAGTGAATATAGTCTTCGCACCTAGAAGGATTTTCCATTACATAGATTCTCAACATATATTGAATTATTTGGTTGATCCTCTCTATCTACCCATTTGACTTTGGATGATACACTGCATTAAAATCAAAATACACCAAATCCTTTAAAAAACCATTACCAAAAAATGAACATGAGATCTTTATTAGATGCAATTTCTTTAGACAAACTATATATCATGTAAATTTTCTTTATATAAATATCTATAATGTTAGCTACTTATGAGTCATATTGATAGGAATAAAATGTGCATTCTTTGTAAGCTTGTCCATGGCTACCATGATGAAATCAGCATAGTTCTTGTTCTAAGCATATTGGTAATGAAATTTATAGTAACAGCCTTCCATTTTCACTCAAGGACGGGAAATAGTTGCAACAATCCTGCTAGATGTCTGTGCTCGACCTTTACCTTTTGACATTCCATGTGTTTAGATATATAAGCATCCATATCTTTCTTCAATTCCACCAAAAAATATTGATCTCTTACAATTACAGTAGTTTTTTGGAACCCTAATTGTCCAACGCATGGCACATTGTGCATCTCTTCCAACACTATATTTCTTAATCTTGAGAATTAGTAACTTAATTTTGATTTTTTTTGTACAAAATCATTCCATCCTCTTTTAGAATATAGTCTTTAAATTGTATCTATGCATTACCTTAATGTAAACATTCTTTTAACTTATTCATAATATTGTTTTGATGCTATGACTTCCAAAATTATGATTTTTAAATCTCAATTGTACAGCCTAATTATGGTAGCATGCATTTAATTCTCCCTCTCTCTTAGAGCATCAACCACTTTATTCTCTTTTCCCCTTAATTTTCTTAATATCATAGTCAGATTCATTGAGACTTTCTAACCATATAATTCATCTATCATTTAATGTTGGCTACTCAAACAAATATTTCAAAAAACTATGTCTATCCACAACACAAATTTCTACCCATGAGGTAATGTCTCCACATTTTTAGTGTATGGACAATAGCTGCAATATCCAAGTCGTGGATAACATAATTCTTTTAATTCTCTTCTCTTTTATATATTTGTATAAAATGGCATTCCCATTTTGGGTAAAGACTCCACCAAGTCCTTCCTTGCATTCATCTATTAACACAACAAAACCCTACTCTAGATCAATAATATGTATAATAGGTGTAGTGGTTAGTAAATCTTTCAAGAATTGGAAAGTATTTTCACATATTAAATTCCATTCAAAACTTGTTATTTTCATTTGTAGGGAAGTAATTGGATGAATAATATTGAAGAAAAATTAAGTGAATCTCATGTCATATCTAATTAGACCCATAAATTATCTGACTTCTAAAATTTTCTTTGGTCTAAGCCATCCTTTTATTTCCTCATTCTTCTTTAGATCCACTACTATGTCACATTACTAGATTTTTCTATGATAGGAAGTAAATTTACTAAACTTACCACATAATTGTGCTATATCAAAACTTGTAGTACCAAATTCAAATGATGATTGTGCTCCCCCTATATGTTGTACTAGATAAGAATATTATCCAACAAGACAATAACAAATTTTTCCAAGTAATTGTTGAGTCAAATTATAGACTTATAATTTTCCTATCATAAATTGTCAACCCAAGGTAGGTAAGCTTGTGAGATACTATGAAAAATATATCCAGGCTTATTACTGCAAGTGTTCATAAATTAAATATTCATACACACACCAACTAATGTCCCTTTCCTACATCAATACTTAGCAGCAAAGGCTATGGAGTGGACTACAACATCCCTCTACAGCTCTCGATATTGCTAATATTGACCATGAAAAGATAAAATATCAAATTAAAACAATCAAGAAACCAACTTAGATAGCATAAACTTTAGAAAGAGTGCATTAGTTGTGTAAAAGAATTATTGTTGCATAAAAATAATCAAACACACACACACACTGTGCTACAGGAGTTGTAAGCAAAGGGGGCCCTCCCTCACTCACAACCCCTTCAAAACTCGAAGAGATTACTCAGCAAATAAGACAGAACTTAAGATATTATAGTAATCTAAAATTATACATCCAAGTACAATCTGATATATTGCTTATCAGCAAAAATCCCAACCCAACAACCCTTTACAATATGAAATACATCTGATTTTATACAGTCTCGAAAGCCCATATTTGGCTCGAATAATGAAAATTACTAATATAAGTTATCAGCCAACAATACAGGTCTAGATCATCAAAATTAGATTTTTTTGAGTCTAATCCATGACTGAAAGCATGGATTAGACGATTTCCATTACATAGCTGTAGTTGCCTCTTCATGTGGTCATGAGAAGAAGTTTTTAGGTTTGGGTTGTTTCAGAAGGAGTTTCGAAGCAACCAATAGGACAGCCTCCATGTGCAACAAATTCCGCACAAAACCCATGTTCTTACTTGATCTCGAAATAATTAGAACATAGTCAACTATCGATTTCGTTGCAGGAAATCAGGAAGGTTGCAGGAAATCGGCGTTTGCAGTAATTCCGAAGCTTCTGTAGGAAATATGGCCACACGAGCTGTCTTGAAGAATTTGCGGAGCTGTTTCAAATCAAATCAAATCTGCACATGAGTTCTAGATCAGTTGGAGTGGTAATTAAATAAACATACAGCTAGATCAAATAATATATCAATTTCAAGGAAAATTGACACTTATTATGTTAATTTTACATACCTTAAGCTTATAGCACCCTTTTCACCAAAAATAAACAATATAGCCGAAATAAGCATAATTAGGGGTCGAAGGAGTTCAAAAATAAGGGAGGTAAGGCCTGGTAAAGGTGTCAAAAACTAGGAAAAATTGAGAATTAACAATAATATTTAAACACTCCATTCATCAAACACATAAAAGTATCTTATTCATTTGTTAACTCAAATGCGACCACCACAAATTCATAATAATCATATCTCATTTAGAAGGACAT